>SKCR01023397.1:0-65782 GCA_019454045.1 Zanthoxylum bungeanum | reverse complement strand
GGGCATGTGCTTAAACTTTTGAACTGTTATTATATACCTAGTTTGACTAGGAAATCATATCTGTATCTTTGTTAACCCAGCATGGATACACTTTTGTATTTAGAAGCATGGGTGTTATTATATAAAAATGATGCAGAAATTTGCACTGCTGTTGCAATAATGGCCTTTATATTTTGAATATAAATGAATCTCCTAAACAAAAAATAACAAACAAAAGGCTCAAAAGGAGTAATCTAAAAGATGAAGCTTACATGTGGCATTGTCGTCTAGGACACATTAACAAGACTCGCATATCCACACTTTCGAAGAGTGGGTACTTAGACGGATTTGATCTTAATTCATATGATGTCTGCGAATCTTGTTTTTAGGCAAAATGCCTAAATCACCTTTTAGTGGTAAAGGTGAACGTGCCACAGAACTGTTAGCCCTCGTTCATAGCGACGTATGTGGGCCCATGTCTAGCCAGGCTAGAGGTGGATATCATTACTTCGTAACCTTTACGGATGATGCATCTCGTTATGGTTATGTGTATCTAATGAGACACAAGTCGGAAACTTTTGAGAAATTCAAAGAGTTTCGACACGAAGTAGAAAAACAAACAGGTAAGAGTATTAAGACACTTGCGGTCGGACCGTGGTGGCGAATACTTAAGTTTAGTTTCAAGATTACTTGAAAGAATATGGTATTCTTTCACAGTGGACTCCTCCTGGAACACCGCAATTAAACGGTGTGTCTGAACGGAGAAAACGTACCTTGTTAGACATGGTAAGGTCGATGATGAGTCGCACTGATCTACCTATATCCTTCTGGGGATACGCATTAAACAGTGCAGTACTTATTTTGAATAAGATTCCGTCAAAGTCTGTTGAACAGACTCCATATGAGATATGGACAGGGAGGAAACCAGGTTTCTCTTTCCTAAAGATTTGGGGATGCTGGGCATATGTTAAATGTTTGGAAGGTACCAAACTAGAACCCAAATCAGATAAATGCCTTCGTGGGATATCCTAAGGAAACCAAAGGATATTACTTCTATCACCCACAAGAGAACAAAGTATTGTTGCTCTACATGCATTTTTCCTTGAGAAGGAATTCCTAGATGCAGTGGTAAGTGGGAGGAAAGTGGAGCTCGATGAAAATCGTAGTGTAGTGATACTGTTCCTGGCAATGAATCAACGACGGAACATAAACAGACCATCCAGGATGAGTCTGTACCACAATCTTCATATACACAAGGACCCGCGTAGGTCGGAGAGAGTCAGGACGGTACCTGAGAGGTATGGGTTTCTGATCTCGCCTCATGTAGATATTAATCTTATTGAGGATAATGAACCGACTACGTATGAGGAAGCAATACAGAATATTGATTCCGCTTTATGGCAAGAAGCCATGAAGTCCGAGATGGATTCCATGTACGCCAACCAAGTTTGGACACTAGTTGATGCACCAGAAGGCGTAATGCCTATTGGATGCAGATGGATCTTCAAGAAGAAGACCGACATGGATGGCAACGTACAAACGTACAAAGCAAGACTTGTAGCAAAGGGGTATCGTCAACAATATGGTATTGATTATGACGAAACTTTCTCACCCGTTGCCATGATTAAATCCATTCGGATAATGCTTGCAATAGCTGCATATTTCGATTACGAGATATGGCAGATGGACGTTAAAACCGCTTTCCTTAACGGAAACCTTTTAGAGGATGTTATATGCAACAGCCTGACGGTTTTATCGTACCTAGACTTGCAAACAAGGTTTGTAAGTTAAATCGATCCATTTATGGATTGAAGCAAGCATCACGGTCATGGAATCAGCGTTTTGATGAGATCATAAAAGAATATGATTTCGTACAAAACAATGATGACCCTTGTGTATATAAGAAGGTTAGTGGATCAACATGTATACCAGAAGGTTAGTGGGAGAGCACTGACTTTTATTGTCCTTTATGTCGATGACGTATTGCTTATAGGCAATGACATTACCATGCTAACGTCGGTGAAAGCTTGGCTTTCATTAAAATTCTCCATGAAAGATATGGGAGAAGCAGCCTTTATTATGGGAATAAAGATCTACCGGGATAGATCTAGAAAGCTGCTTGGACTCTCCCAGAGTACATATATTGACAAAGTGTTGAAGCGATTCAACATGGATCAATCCAAGAAGGATTGATGCCAATGTCGCGTGGTATCCTTCTGTCTAAAGACATGTGTCCTAAGAAAAGAAGAGAGAGATAACATGAGTCGGATACCGTTCGCCTCGGCAATCGGATCGATCATGTATGCCATGATATGTACATGACCTGATGTGTCATATGCTTTGAGCATGTGCAGTCGCTATCAGGCCGATCCAGGTGAAGGTCACTGGATGGCAGTTAAGAATATCCTTAAGTATCTTAGACGAACTAAGGATGCTTTCTTAATTTATGGAGGTGGAGAACTTGAGGTGTCTGGGTACACCGATGCAAGTTTCCAAACCGACAAGGACGACTTCAAGTCGCAATCGGGGTACATTTTTTGTTTGAATAACGGAGCAGTGAGCTGGAAATCTTCCAAGCAAGATACTGTTGCCGATTCAAAAACAGAAGCGGAGTATATTGCTGTGTCAGAAGCAGCAAAGGAGGCAGTTTGGATCCGAAAATTCCTAATCGGATTTGGAGTAGTTCCGTTAGCAGCTGAGCCCGTGCCATTGTATTGTGACAATAACGGGGCTATAGCACAAGCTAAGGAACCGAGGTCTCATCAACGATCCAAGCATGTTCTTCGGCGTTACCATCTGATTCGGGAGATTATACATCGTGGCGATGTAAAAGTCGAGAAGGTCGCATCGGATGACAACATTGCAGATCCGCTGACGAAGGCTGTTCTTCAGGATGTGTTTGAACGACATATACATAGTTCAGGTATTAGATGCTTGAGTGACTGGCTATAGGCCAAGTGGGAGATTGTTAGACATTATGACCCATAGCGTCACTGTTTTGTAAATGATATTGTATTATTGTACAAAATCAACTATGTGATAATGAAATTGCCTTTTGCCGTTTTGTAAAATTATTTACTTTGATATATTAATGGCAAAAGTCCATATGATTAGTTCCGTATTGAGATGATATGAGACAATATCAATATAAAATGTTTATCATTAAATATCCCTAGTCGGAGTATTATCGAGATCGGACATCGATAATGCGGAATAGACTAGTATTGCACTTGTGCGAGTTGTGATGGCACAACGGCATAGTTCTCATATATTTAAGTATTGGATACTTATGCAAGTGCGATAGGAGGTTGTGTTTTACCGATGGTACGGAAAACAGCTTCGCTCTGGATAGACCCCCGCGGAATCCCATTGGTAGTATGTCTGCGTGTCTATGGGAGGCCGCATCAGGGTAGGTGTATATGGTCTTAACCTAAGACTTGCATCGCTAGTACTTGCGACAATCGGTAAACTTTGGTTTTGGTGGTTCGGGGCTTTAACCGGTTCTGTGTACGCCTCTTCTGGGTTTATCGGGAATCGTAGTGTACTGGATGTGATGTCAAGATGGAAGTATCACTTCAGACATATGGAGATGATGATTCCACTGGATACAGAACTAGTACTCTATAAAAGGTTGCAACCGTAGGGACAATATGACTAGGTCAGGATTGTCCGATTTAAAGAGACTAATTGTTTGATGTCCGATATATGTTTCGTACGGGGCAGACACATTTCCAGCCCCAGGCCTAACATGTGATCGTCCGATACTGGATCGATGTACGCGATACTACGGTATACTACTACTTGGATAAAGATCTAATATTCCAATAAGAATATTTCTGGAGAATTGGGTAGGCATGGCGCTTTGCTAGAAGCCAACCTTGTCTTGTAAATCGGTAAAAACGTAGTACGAGGTACGTAAGTGTTCGGATTATCCGACGACCGTATTTACTGCCAACATATCCGGAGATCTCTTGGGTCGCTTCCTGAAGATTCACCTATGATTTTTGATTCGAACTTTATTAATCTTGGATTAATTACGGAGAAACTTTATCTTGGATAAAATGCCTAATTAGGAGAGAGAACGATTAATTTGGAATTAATCGATAAAATAATATATTCGATATATTATTAAACGAAATTAGATTTCGACGCGGAATTAAAATCGGATTTTAATTCGGGCAAACGAATTAATTTAGCGATGTGAATAGTAATTTCGCTAGGCGTAATTATTTAATTCACGTCGCGACGGAAATTCGTTAATTCGGAATGAGCGAAACCGAGCCCGAAAGTGTTTGCGGACACATTCGTATTTTGAAACGAGTGGGACCCGCAAATCACATCGCGAAGTCTCATCACTTGACACGACTAGTTGATGGATGTATCTAGTCACCTTTATGGGATGATACATTGTCACTATTCTCAATGTAAGTTGGTGAGGCCATTTAATGGCTTTTGGGAGGGAAAACCTTTTCACGGTTTTTGAAGGGTTTTTTACCAAATATTTTGGTAATTGTTATTCTAATCATCATTTCACGTTTTGGAAACAAGAAAGAGAAAAACCAAAAAGCCTCTCTCCCTCTTCTTCTTCTTGCTCACGCCGTGAGCTTCAACAAGGCAAAGAAAAATTGTTTTTCATTTCTCCATTTTTGCTAGCACAATGAGGGATCAAATGAGGTGATAGGGAAACAACCTTGGAGCTTGGAACACTTGAAGACTTGAAGCTTCTCTCCCTTTATGCTCTTGGCCGAAAGTTTCTACCTTGAAGACTCAAGGATTTTTCTTCATCAATTTTCGTCACAAGCTTTGTAAGTATGATTCCGCCATGCTTCATGCTTTGCATGTATAAATTTGTGTATTTCTTTGGCTTATACTTTCTTTGGGACTAATTATAGAAACCAACACTAATTAACACCAATCAAATATATTGTCTTCCTAATCTAGCCAAGACATGTCCCCCAATCAAATCTTTGACTTTCCTTGCTCAACACTAAATCAAATCCCTTCCTTGTGAGACAAGGAGAAGCCTTAGCCCTTCACTATATAAACAACCCATAACCAAGCCATCATCTCCCTTGACAATTGACATTCACGCCCAAACCAAGAAGACCTAGCCATTCACGGAAATAGCAACAAGAAGCAACACAAACAACTCTCTTCATCTCCTCCACTCCATAGTCGAAAATATCATAGCCCCTAAACCCCCACATATCACCGAAAATCTACCCCATACAACAGCCCTCCATCACTGAAAATATACCACAAACAGCAGCCGAAAATATACCCCAAACAGCAGCCTCTTTCCACTGAAAACATTAGCCCCTTTCCACCGAAAATAACAGCCCAAATCACCCCCAAAACAGCAGCAAAATCCTCCTAAAACAGTTTCCAAAATCCTTAAAACAGTAACATAAAAAACTGCACTTATAATCCCTAAAATAAACACAAAAACTGCACTTAAAACCTTTATAAAACACCCAAAACAGTCCATTGAAACGTCAAAACAGTGACCTGAACGGTGAGCAGAAAATACAGAGGAAACAACAGCAAAACGGAGGCCAAACAGCAAGCAAAATAGCAAAACATTGAGCTAAGACGCTAAACCAGTGAACCGGAGAAGTTGAGGAGCTTTACCCTTCCGATCTCCGTGAAACGCAAGTCCGAAAGTCGGCAAAAACGGTTATACCTGAGAGTATTTTCCACATGCGTTTTTTGTTTTATTTTTATTATTTATTGAGTATTGTTCGCATGATTGTTATGTTGAAATGCATGTTGTGGCCCTTGAGTAGATAAATATGCATGTATTACGAAATATTGTATGTTGTGGCCTTGGAATAAAATGAAAGATGTGTCAACTCTCGCGGTATATCGGATGGAAACCCGGACATAAATTCATAGCCGATTCCGAATGGACGGTAGTATGATCTGTACTCGGGATACAACTCCACGTACCGCTTGAGTAAACGGCACCATTGTAGGACACAAGAGCTGGGCGACGTATGATGTTCCAGGCTCGCGGCCCGGTTGGGAGTACGGAGTAGCCCGCGGGGGATTAAACCGGAGAGTAATGGAGTCGCCACCCGGTGTGAACCGGGAAAATGATTTAAGGCCGCACTCACCCCTCGCAAGGGAAGACCTCAAACCGTTGGGTTCGGAATGGTCCCTTACTTATGTCGTTTGTAATGAATGGATTTGTGCAATTTTAACCAAGTATACTCAACATACATATTGGCCAAAATAACCTAGTCTAATTTGCATTTATAAAGATAAATCATATATCTTAGTTTGTATGCTTCGAAAGTAAATTCTCATAACATAAAATAAACATGTGGCCCAGGAACTCGATCGTTCTTAATGTAGGACCTCGCATACCCGATTGGACGTATTCCACGTCAACCGAGTACGCCGTGTCTGGAACAACAAAATAAAATATAACAAAGGGTGCCCTCAGGTCTTACCTTTTTAGTCGCTTTTCGGAGACGCGTTACACGGCCGTCGGAAAGGCTAAATCACCACGATCACGCCGGTTCGCTGTTTTAGTGTTTTGCTCACTGCTTTGCCGCTTCACTCGCTGTTTTGAGTCCGCTTTGCTGTGTTTCAGGTCTTCATACTTTGCTCACTGGTTGGTAATGAGTTTAAGGTTGTCTTGGTGAATTTTGAGAGGTGTTGGGTTGAAGTTTGCTCGGTTCTTCAAAGGATTTTGAGTTCAGTGTTTTGCTCACTGTTTCAGTGAATTTGGTCACTATTTTGAGTGAAATGCTACTGTTTGGGCGTGAATATGGTGGCTAAATGAGGGCTGAATGGGGTGTTAATCTAGGAGGCAGAATGCATGAGGATTAGGGGGCTGAAATGGATGCAATTTCCGTGAGGAATAGAGGCAATGAAGGGCTTGAATGCAAGGGCTGATTGGAGGCAGTGAGAGGCTTGAATGTAAGGGCTGATTGGAGGCAGTGAGGGGCGTGTATGCAAGGGCTGATTGGAGTTAGTTTTGGCGCTGGTTTGAGGGTAGTGAGGAGAGAGGTCTTTGTGCGTGAACTTGAGCATGAAGAGGGGTGTCTCGTGATGTCTTTGTATGCTTGGTATATGCTTGATCTCTATTAGCTTCTCTAAGGCAGAAAAATGAGAGTTTATATAGGCAATTTGGAGTGCATTTAATAGGTAGGCCAAGGGCAATTAATTTGATACAAAGCTTTGTTGAAATGTGATGCATAATTGTGTTGCTTTGTTGACAATACACAAAGTTGGTTTGAAAATGAATCAAAAGAAGGTGGGAGGTGATGGGCGTGGGGTGTAGGGAGTTAACGGTGTGGGGGAGATGCTTGACTTGGTGAGGGAGGCTATTAAATGGTGTAGGGTTGGTATAATAAATGGTTTGGAAAATTGATACCAAGGTAAAAGGTGAGGTCAAAGGTTAAAGTGAATAGTAGAAGGGTAAGTTATGATGGAATAGTGCAAAGAGGGTGAAATTTGGTGTCATGGTCGTGGGCCTCAAGGGTGGTGGGCTTGGTGTTTGATTTGTTTTTGTTTAATGGGCTTTGGATGTGGATTTGGGTATCTAGGTGGGCTTGGAAGGGTTTGCGGTGATTTTCGGGTTGTAGATACGCTTTGAAACGAACATTCAGCAAGCAAACTCTGAGCGAACTTAGAGAATTAATTCTGAAATGTATTATCTCTTGACTTCACCTTTCCTTCGACCACTTTCCGCGAACTCCACGACTAAAAGGCGGTGCCTCCTTATAAGACTCCTCATCGGGTTTGGTATGCAAAAATGCAATGCCTACAGTCGCCCCCACTTTGATGGGATTTTTTCAGTGTGTGCCAGTGACAATCCTATCAAAGTTCGTGCAATGCATTTTCACTTACCTAGCTCGCCAGCTGCCATCTGGTCCGCCTGTTGTGTTGAGTTGATGTGGGCCTCGACCCTGGGATTCATTCCCAAAAACTATAGATGAATTGGGCCTCGGCCGGGGACGCATCCCCAAAATGGAATATGATGATGCAGTGGGTCTACGACCCTGGGACGCATCCCAATAACTGCAACCGACAACGGGGGCCTCGACCCTGGGACGTATCCCAATACCGTTGACAAAATGGGCCTCGGCCTGGGGACGCATCCCCAAAATAGAATATGATGATGCAGTGGGTCTATGACCCTATGACGCATCCCAATAACTGCAACCGACAACGGGGGCCTCGACCCTGGGACGCATCCCAATACCGTTGACAAAATAGGCCTCTGCCCGGGGACGCATCCCCAAAATAGAATATGATGATGCAGTAGGTCTACGACCCTGAGACGCATCCCAATAACTGCAACCGACAACGGGGGCCTCGACCCTGGGACGCATCCCAATACCGTTGACAAAATGGGCCTCGGCCCGGGGACGCATCCCCAAAATAGAATATGATTATGCAGTGGGTCTACGACCCTGGGACGCATCCCAATAACTGCAACCGACAACGGGGGCCTCGACCTTGGGACGCATCCCAATACCGTTGACAAAATGGGCCTTGGCCCGGGGACGCATCCCCACAATGCAATATACTTACAATGATGTAGGTCTCAACCCTGTGACGCATCCCCAAAACTGATACCGTAGCTGATGTGTCTCCATACCCGGAGTGTCATGCCCGGTAGATACTGATCTGAACTTATGTGGGCCCCGCCCTCTGAGTGTCATACCCGGCTGATACTGAAACTGATGTGGGCCTTGCCCTCAGAATACCATACTAGGTGAAACTACCAATGATTCCTTCCGACATATTACACTTTCTCTCACGAGATAATCCTGGTAACTAGATATATTTCCGTCCTCAACAGGTGATTTACGTCAAAGCCAGAGAGTCTTCAAAGTACGGGATGTGCTCGACTCCGATCATCTGAATAGGTGATCTGAACTAGACTCCTAGTGTGTGTGTGCCAAGGCTCTTTCACAACTTGTTCCTTAAGCTAACCAACTTGATGATTTCGCTTCGGAGAATCAGACCAGTGGGTCTAACCAACCTGGACGTCTAAATCACATTCTGTGATTACTTCGACATACTCAACATGATATGGTCTTCTTCTTGTCTCTTTCTTTATTTTGAATTTTTCTCTTTTTCTTCCTTTTTTTTCTTTTCTTTTCTTTTTCTTTTTCTTGACACGCCTACCCTTTAAGGTAGCATTTCTCCTCATGGTGGTCATAATACTCGCCCATGGGTAGCTTCACGCTTATCGGTTATAGGCGGCCAATTTTTATTTTTCTTTCTTTTTTAGAGACTTTTTCTTTTATTTCTGACCATATCATATATCGTAGCGTATGTAAACCAGAGTGGACATCCAAGCCAACAGTCATTCACTGATCCCCCATCTCTTCAACTGGTCATCTCATTAACCACCCAGGCTTCCACCGTTGAGATCCCGCATCCATGTGCTCACGAGTCTAATCAAGATTGATATGTTCAGAATACCGGCGAAGGACACTTCTCGCACTTATTGCTTCTAAGGCTTCTCCTTATAGCACATAATGTCATCACCGGACATATATCTAGCTATCAAAGATTTTTCTCTCTCTATTTTTTTATTTTTTTTATTTTTATTTTTATTTTTATTTCTTTTCTCTTTTCTTTTTTCTATTTTTTTTTCTCCTTTTTTTTCTTTTCTCTGAAACCTGCAAACATAGAACAAACACAAGAATTGCAAGTACGTTACGTGTATGCATGCATATGTTTCCTATCCCGTTGGGTTAGGCCTTCCGCCAATTTCCTTGGTGACTGCTCAGTCTTCTTTCCCTTAGGCAAAGTACAACATTAATCAGCTCGGTGAACTCATTCCTTTCTAAGTCTGAAAGCTTCGCTGCTCCGTTTCCCAATTTCTGAATGGCCATTCTGCCTTTTCTGCTTGTTTCTTCTGAGAATTCTCTGTGTTCCAGATACCTCTGAATATCATGATATCAAGGCTTCCCGTCATCGACTTCCATATCCAATATCCTTTATGTCTCATACACTGGTTTGCTTGCAGTTGTCAGCACAAGTGGTCTCATCACCAATTTCTCTGGATTTTCCCAAGTTGGAGAATTGTCTGTTTCTGATAGGGGCAATCTCTGAGGGAATAGTCTTGATCCTTGAAGATTCTCCAATGGTCCTTTCATTCCGGTTGCACAAGTCTCTGTTATTGGCTATACAGGGCACGGTCAAACTGGTCACAACATTGGTCAAAACTTGCAACTGTTTAGTAATTTCGGCTACCTTGGCTTCCAATTGATCTAGGCGGGATTCCTCATTGACTGACTCACTCATACTGGTTGATGATCCCTTGACAAATCTTTCTTCCTTACCAACCCAACGGGAGTCTATGATGGCTTTTAAGACGAAAAGGGTTAACATGATGCATGTATGCATGACATGTGTGCAATGCAAATAAACAAGCTCATAAAATAATTTACACTAATTGGCCCGTTATCATTTTAAAGTATTTAATCACACTATTGCGCAGTGCAAACTTGCCCCAGTTGAAAAAGCCCAACATGTTTACACTTTGCGATAATATAACTAAATAACTTCAAATGATAAAAGGCACAAACACAAACTGGCCCATCGGCATTTTAGAAATTTTGGCCTAATTGTCAAAAGGACATGAACTTGTCCCAGTTTAAATGGTCCAACAAGTTCACATCTTTTGACAAAGAGTCCAACTAAATCCAAATGACAACGGTCCAAAACACAAGCAAAAACACAGTAGTCATGATTAATTAAAACACAAATCACAAACATTACAAAACATTATTTCGGGGCCGATTCTCTATCCCCAGATGAGTCGCCAGACTGTAAGACACAGGAGCTGGGCGACGCATGATGTTCCAGGGTCGCGGCCCGGTTGGGAGTACGGAGTAGCCCGCGGGGGACTAAACCGGAGAGTAATGGAGTCGCCACCCGGTGTGAACCGGGAAAAAGATTTAAGGCCGCACTCACCCCTCGCAAGGGAAGACCTCAAACCGTTGGGTTCGGAATGGTCCCTTACTTATGTCGTTTGTAATGAATGGATTTGTGCAATTTTAACCAAGTATACTCAACATACATATTGGCCAAAATAACCTAGTCTAATTTGCATTTATAAAGATAAATCCTATATCTTAGTTTGTATGCTTCGAAAGTAAATTCTTATAACATAAAATAAACATGTGGCCCAGGAACTCGACCGTTCTTAATGTAGGACCTCGCATACCCTGTTGGACGTATTCCACATCAACCGAGTACGCCGTGTCCGGAACAACAAAATAAAAAATAACAAAGGGTGCCCTCAGGTCTTACCTTTTTAGTCGCTTTCCGGAGACGCGTTACACGGCCGTCGGAAAGGCTAAATCACCACAATCACGCCGGTTCGCTATTTTAGTGTTTTGCTCACTGCTTTACCGCTTCGCTCACTGTTTTGAGTCTGCTTTGCTGCGTTTCAGGTCTTCGTACTTTGCTCACTGGTTGGTAATGAGTTTAAGGTTGTCTTGGTGAATTTTGAGAGGTGTTGGGTTGAAGTTTGCTCGGTTCTTCAAAGGATTTCGAGTTCAGTGTTTTGCTCACTGTTTCAGTGAATTTGGTCATTGTTTTGAGTGAAATACTACTGTTTGGGCGTGAATATGGTGGCTAAATGAGGGCTGAATGGGGTGTTAATCTAGGAGGCAGAATCCATGAGGATTAGGGGGCTGAAATGGATGCAATTTCCGTGAGGAATAGAGTCAATGAAGGGCTTGAATGCAAGGGCTGATTGGAGGCAGTGAGAGGCTTGAATGTAAGGGCTGATTGGAGGCAGTGAGGGGCGTGTATGCAAGGGCTGATTGGAGTTAGTTTTGGCACTGGTTTGAGGGTAGTGAGGAGAGAGGTCTTTGGGCGTGAACTTGAGCTTGAAGATGGGTGTCTCGTGATGTCTTTGTATGCTTGGTATATGCTTGATCTCTATTAGCTTCTCCAAGGCAGAAAAATGAGAGTTTATATAGGCAATTTGGAGTGCATTTAATAGGTAGGCCAGGGCAATTAATTTGATACAAAGCTTTGTTGAAATATGATGCATAATTGTGTTGCTTTGTTGACAATACACAAAGATGGTTTGAAAATGAATCAAAATGAGGTGGGAGGTGATGGGCGTGGGGTGTAGGGAGTTAATGGTGTGGGAGAGATGCTTGACTTGGTGAGGGAGGCTATTAAATGGTTTAGGGTTGGTATAATAAATGGTTTGGAAAATTGATACCAAGGTAAAAGGTGAGGTCAAAGGTTAAAGTGAATAGTAGAAGGGTAAGTTATGATGGAATAGTGCAAAGAGGGTAAAATTTGGTGTCATGGTCGTGGGCCTCAAGGGTGGTGGGCTTGGTGTTTGATTTTTTTTGGTTTAATGGGCTTTGGATGTGGATTTGGGTATCTAGGTGGGCTTGGAAGGGTTTGCGGTGATTTTCGGGTTGTAGATACGCTTTGAAATGAACATTCAGCAAGCAAACTCTGAGCGAACTTAGCGAATTAATTCCGAAATGTATTATCTCTTGACTTCACCTTTCCTTCGACCGCTTTCCGCTAACTCCACGACTAAAAGGCGGTGCCTCCTTCTAAGACTCCTCATCGAGTTTGGTATACAAAAATGCAATGCCTACAACCTTCTTTTGTTTTATATTGCTTTGATTTATTTATTTTTCGTAATTTGAATTCCGCATGTTACTTGTATATGCATGACGCAATCGAGTGCATGGGCTTAGTAAGTCGGATTAAGGTCCCCTATTTGGAGGGGTTAAAATCCTTTACCACGACACTTTGCCGCGCCGGTTGATGTGTGTTCGGTTGGATGTAAGATATGTTCAATCGGGTATACTAACTTTGATATTATTGTCTTTATTTTTGTATGCATGACGCGATCGAGTGCATGGGCTTAGTATGTCGGATTAAAGGTCCCCTATTTGGAGGGGTTAAAATCCTTTACCACGATGCTTTGCCGCGCCGGTTGATGTGTGTTCTGTTGGATGTAAGATATGCTCAATCGGGTATACTAAGTTTGATATTATTGTCTTTATTTTTGTATGCATGACGCGATCGAGTGCATGGGCTTAGTATGTCGGATTAAAGGTCCCCTATTTGGAGGGGTTAAAATCCTTTACCACGATGCTTTGCCGCGCCGGTTGATGTGCGTTCGGTTGGATGTAAGATATGTCCAATCGGGCATACTAAGTTTGATATTATTGTCTTTACTCTTTGTATGCATGATGCGATCGAGCGCATGGGCTTAGTAAGTCGGATTAAAGGTCCCCTATTTGGAGGGGTTAAAATCCCTTACCATGATGCTTTGCCGCGCCAGTTGATGTATATTCGTTTGAATGTAAGATGTGTTCAATCGGGTATAAGAAGTTTCATATAGTTATCATCGTCTTTGTACGCATTGTAATGAAAGGCCAATGGGCTTATTTTGTTGGATTAAAAGGTTATCCATTTGGGGGAAGAAAAGCCTAAAAGGCTACCTTTACCACGATATTTGCCGTGTCTTTCATCTATTGATTACATCATCTATCCCTGTCTTGGCTCGAACTATTGTCATTGGTGTACCCATATTTTCAGCCCTTGCATTTTCCTTTATTCATGCAAAATAAAACCAAGATACATGCACGCCCAGCCTCATCACACATATACCCCCTTTATCCAATTCACGCAAGTCATTCCCCTCTCACGTACTGCCAAACACAGTCTCACGCATGTAGCACACTTCCCCCACTGCCTAAAGAGTCCACAAACGAGTCTCAACCTGCACGAAATCCTTTAGCCCCACTCACGCCACTATCCCCTACTCACGAGTCACCTTAAACCCACGCAAACACCCCCACTGTACTGCCCCTAAATCGCGCACACTTGAACCTTCAACACCCACAAGCCATTCGCCTCACTCACAAGACCCTGCCCTAAACGCCACCTATTAGCCTCAGCCCGCGCGTAAAGCCAGCTATACCGTTCATGCATGTATTATGAAATCCCATATAGTCATTCTTATCTTCGTACGCATCGTAATGAAAAACATGTTTATTCCATTGGTTGCATCATTTACCTTAGTCTTGGCTTAATGCATTACGATTCATATATCCATGTTATGATAGCATTTGAGTATTATTTCTTGTGGTATATCGGATGGAAACCCAGACATAAATTCCGTAGCCGATTCCGAATGGACGGTAATGCGGTCTGCACTTGGGATACAATTCCACGTACCACTTGGAAATGTGCTCACATGTGTGTTTGTGTCCATATTAGTTATCTTCTTTTGCACCATGTCATAGCATACTTACTTTAATACCTAATTGCATCCTTAAGTGTCTTTTTGCATTATGTACTTAGTTGACTCTTTTATTTATGCATGGACATGTAATGGCTATTTGTTTATGATATGTCTATGAAATCACATGTTTGCCTTTATGTATGCTTGCGTGGTTAGTGTGTGCTTGTGTTTCCATGAAAACAATATGCCAATGAAGTTTTATGTTCGTTGCTACTTTGATGTACTTTCAAGCATGCAATCTTAGATGTGAAATATATGCAAATTTAGGTGTAAGTTTTATTTTTGTGCATATGGATTTAGAAACATGATACTCTTGGAAATAAGTGTTACTTAAGCTTGATTAAATTATTACACAAATCCTTTCATTACAAGTGACATAAGTAAGGGACCATTCTGAACCCAACGGTTTGAGGTCTTCCCTTGCGAGGGGTGAGTGCGGCCTTAAATCTCATTTTCCCGGTTCACACCGGGTGGCGACTCCATTATTCTCCGGATTAGTCCCCCGTGGCTACTCCGTACTCCCGACCAGGCCGCGAGCCCGGGACAGCATGCGTCGTCCAGTTTCTGTGTCCCACAGTCTGGGAGAAGAGAGAGGTTTGAGAGAGATCCAAGTCTTAGGGTTTCATTTTTTTTGTCTCACTGCCGTGAATGAGAGCTGAGGAGTTTAGGGTTTTGTGTTTGCTCTTTTTTTTGTATTTTGCCGTGAGTGTCTTGTCGTTGGGGGAGGAATAGGGTTGCAATTTGTTGTTGTTTATATAGAGAGAGAGAAGGAATTAGGGTTGTGCATGGATTAAAAAGGAAAGAAAATCATTTAATTAGGGATGGATTTGTTTGTTTAGGAAGGTTATATATTTGATTGACTTTAATTAGGCATTTAATTTGTTAAATTGGTGAGTGATTTATTTTAATTTTGGTAATGATTTATTTAATTTTGGTATTAGATTTTAATTAGATATTAGTTTAATTTAATTTAGATTTATTTTAATTGGTTTAACTTAATTTCAATTAGCTTTAATTTAAATTAATTTAATTTGGGACATGTATTTTAAATGTTTTAATTATTTTTTTAGATTGGGCTTGGGTGAGATGGGCTTGGTGTGTGTGTCTTATGGGGTTTGGGTTAAGGGTGTGTTTTAAAACAAAGGTCCAACAAGCGAACTCGAAGCAAAACAAATGAACTAAAATCCAACAAAATACCGATTCCCTTCCGACGTCCGTTTTCCGCGGCTCCCGTGACTTAAAAGGTAGTGCCTCCAAATGAGACTCATCATCAGGTTTCACTTGCAAAAATGCAGTGCCTACAGTCGCCCCTACTTTGATGGGACTTGTGTAATGTGTAACAGTGACAATCCTATCAAAGTTATGCAATGCATTTTTACTTACTTGGCTCGCCAGCTACCACCTGACTTGCCTGCTGCTCCGCTGAGCTGATGATGCAGTGGACCTCAATCCTGGGACGCATCCCAATAACTGTAACTGATGTGTGGGCCTCGACCCTAGGACGCATCCCCAAACTGGAATTACAATGGACCTCGATCCCGGGACGCATCCTATTAACTACAACTGACAACGGGGGCCTCGACCCTGGGACGCATCCCAATACTGCTGAAAAAATGGGCCTCGACCCTGGGACGCATCCCAAAATAAAGGTGCAGAGGGCCAATGACCCTAGGACGCATCCCGGAACTGCAACCGACAACGGGGGCTCACGGCCCTGGGACACATCTCGATAACGTTGCCAAAATGGGCCTCGACCTTGGGACGCATCCCCAAAACTAAAGGTGCAGGGGGCCAACGGCCCTGGGACGTATCCCGATAACTGCAACCGACAACGGGGGCTCACGGCCCTGGGACGCATCCCGATAACTGCAACCGACAACGGGGGCTCACGGCCTTGGGACGCATCCCGATAATGCTGCCAAAATGGGCCTCGACTTTGGGACGCATCCCTGAAACCGATACTACTGTAGGCCTCGACCCTGGGACTCATCCCTACAACTGATAATGATGATGACGTAGGCCTCAGCCCTGAGACTCATCCTCGCAACTGATACTGATGATGACGTAGGCCTCGGCCCTGGGACTTATCCCCGAAATTGATGCTAATGTGGGCCTCGACCCTGGGACTCATCCCCAAAAACTGATACTGATGTAGATGTGGGCCTCGCCCCAAACCGGTACAGATATGGGCCTCGCCCGCAGACTAATACTAATGTGATGCGGGCCTCGCCCCCAAGTGCCATACCAAGCAGGACTGATTCTAATAAGGATGTGGGCCCCGCCCCCAGAGTGCCATACCCGATAAGACTGATTCTGATAAAGATGTGGGCCTCGCCCTCAGAGTGCCATACCCGGTAAGACTGGTTCTGATAACGATATGGGCATCGCCCCCGAACTGTTACTGATATGGGCCTCGCCCCCAAAACTGATACTGATATAGGCCTAGCCCCATACTAATACTAATATGGGCCTCGCCCCCATGCTGATACTGATGTGGGCCTCGCCCCAAACTGATACTGATATGGACCTCGTCCCAAACTGATACTGATATGGACCTCGTCCCAAACTGATACTGAAATGGGCCTCGCCCCCAGAGTACCATACTCGACCAGACTAATAATGATAATGTGGGCTTCACCCCAAGAGTGTCATACCCGGCAAGACTGATGCTGATGCTAATGTGTCATTTCAACATATTAAATTGCCTCTCATGAGATAATCCTTATAGCTAGACATATCTGCGTCCTCAACGAATGCTTTCGCGTCGAAACCTGAGGACCTTCAAAGTACTTGATACACTCAACTCTGATCCTCTGAATAGGTGACTCCTAGTGTGTGTGTGCCAAGGCTCTTTCGCAGCTTATTCCTTAAGTGAGCCAACTCGATGATTTCGTTTCAGAGAATCGGATCGATGGGTCTAACCAATCTAGATGTCTCGATCACACTCTGTGATTACTTCGTCATACTCAACATGATATGGTCTTCTTCTTTTTTCATTCGTCTTTTTTTTTTTTTGCTTTTTATTTGACACACCTACTTTTTAAGGTAGCATTTCTCCTCATGGTGGTCTTAATACTCGCCCATGGGTAGCTTCACGCTTATCGGTTATAGGCGGTCTATTTTTCTTTTCTTTTCAGAGACTTTCTTTGTTCCCAACCATATCATATATCGTAGCATAAGTAAACCAGGGTGGACATCCAGGCAAACGGTCATTCACCGATCCATCATCCATTCGGCTAGTCATCTTGCCAACCACTCAGGTTTCCACTGTTGAGATCCCGTAGTCAAGTGCTCGCGAGTCCAACTGAGATCAATCCATTCAGAATACCGGACGAGAGCATGTCTCGCACTTATCGTTTCTAAAGCTTCTCCCTACAGCAAACAATGTCATCATCAGACATATGTCTAACTATCAAAGATTTATCTCTCTCATTTTTTCTCTTTTTTTTTTCATTCCACAGAATTCTTCCGTCATCTTCTGATAATGTGGGCTTCGCCCCATTGAGATCCATTCCTGAAACTCAAACTCATATGGGCCTCAGCCTTGGGACTTCTCCCTAAAACTAGCACTAATGTGGGCCTCAATCCTCAGATTACTATCCGCATCTGTCACCAATATGGGCCTCAGCCCTAGGATTATTACCCGAATCCGATACTGTGCTTTCGTTGTTTCTGAATGGCTTGTCTTTGCCGCTTTCTCTTTTCTTCTTCAAAACCTGTGAACACAAAACAAAACAAACACAAAAGGAATGCAAAATGGGTTATGTGTATGCATGAATGATTTTCTTATCCCGTCGGGTTAGGTCTTCCGCCAATTCCCTTGGTGACTGCTCAGTCTTTTCTTCCTTAAGTAAAGTACTGTTTCAATCTGTCCACGTCAATCGGCTCGGTGAACTCATTCTCCTCTGAATCTGACAGTCTCACTGTCCTGTTTCCCATTGTTGAATGGCTATCTTGTCTTTTCTGCTTGCTTCTTCCAAAAATTCACCGGGTTCGAAATATCGCTGAGTATCATAGTACCAAGGTTGAATGCTTTTGTCAAATATACTTATGTTGTAGAGACTCAGGCAAGTCAACGAAATGAACATCTTTATTATCATTAAGAAAAGGTTCGAACAAATAGACAAAATCAATGCCTCTATTAATAAATGCTAGATCACAACTGAATAAGATCTGGGAGACAAACATCTCCATAAATTTCAACTTTATTTTCCCTTGCTTTCTTATTTCCTTCGACCATCAATTTCTCCAGGTACAGTAGTTCTTCTTCCCATTCACTTTTCCCTTTTGCAACCCCCGTCTCATCACTGTCTGAGAAGTTTTCCCAAAGATCCTCCAATTGCTTTATTTCACTTTTACCATTGTTGCCTCGTATCCCTGTGCAAGAAGTTTGGTAGTTGTGGGTTGGGAAGACAAGATTGTCGAGTATGCCGGAGTCAATAATGTGGGTAGGTGGAGGTTTTTTGTGTATGTTGACTTGTTCTTTTTCCGGGTTGGGTATTTTATGGGCATCAATGAGGTTTTGGATTTCATGCCTAAGGCGGATGCAATTATTAGTTTCATGGCCCCTTTCTTGGTGGAAGTAACAATACTGATTTAGGTTGAGGTACGGTGGCACTGGGTTTGGAAGTGGTCTAGGTTTTAAGGGTTTTAGAAGTCCTTGCATCTTCAGTTTCTTAAACACCTTTGACAAAGGTCTACCAAGATTGGAGAATCGTCTGTTTCCGATAGAGGCGATCTCGGAAGGAGGGAGTTTGGTCTCCGAAGGTTCCCCAATGGTCTTTGTATTCTAATTGTTCATCTCTCTGTTATCAGCTATACAGAGTGCGGTCAAACTGGCCACAACATTAGTCAGAGCTTGCAATATCTCAATAATTCCTGTTATTTTGGTCTCCAATTGATCCAGGCGGGATCCCTCGTTGGCTGACTCATTCATATTGGCTGATGGTCTTCTGACAAGTCTTCCCCCAACCCAACGGGTATCTATGATGGCTTTTAACACAAAGGGGGTTAGCATGATGCGTGTATGCATGAGTGCATGTCATGTATGTGATGTAGGAAATAAATAAGCTTATAAAATAATTTGCACTAATTGGCCCATTATCATTTTAAAGTGTTCAATCATATTATTGCGCGGTGCAAACTTGTCCCAGTTGAAATAGCCCAACAGGTTTACACTTCGCGATAACATAATCAAATAACTTCAAATGATAAAAGGCCAATACATAAAATGGCCCATCGACATTTTAGAAGCCTTTGGCCCAACTGTCAAAGGACACGAACTCGTCCCAGTTTAAATGGCCCAACGAGTTCACATCTCTTGACAAAAGGTCCAACTGGATCCAAATAACGATGGTCCAAAACACAAACATAACAAGATAATTCAAGCATAAAACAATAATTTCTACATAATGGCCCATCAACATTTCAGAATCTTTGGGCCTAATGGTCATAAGGTACGAACTCGCTATAGTTAAAATGGCCCAGCAAGTTCTCATTTCTGACAATAGTCCAACTGCATCCAAATGAGGATGGTCCACAAGCACATACTCAAGGAAATAATTTTTACTTTAACCATACAACCCCGGTCTATGGGTGGGTTCGCAAGAGAATAGACAAAGTCTCACACCGGCGAAGGATGGCCCACAACTAGGTCTCCCCAATCAAGGGTTCGAGCGACTAAGTGAGCGCACCCTTTTTTATACACTAAGGTACGTGCCAATGAGCTATGGTGTGTGACTGACTGTCAAATGGATTTCCCGTTGTAGATTCCCCAGAGGGAGGGTGGAGCGAGGCTCTCTTAAGTACCCTAGCCTCTTAGGCTCTTATCGCTTGGTGACAGGAATAAACAACGAGTCCTCCAAATTAGTCCATCACAATAGGCTACGAGTAGATGGCTATATAGGTGCCTTCACAGCTTTTCCTTCTAGAAAGTTAGTGAATGAAGGAAGACACCAAAGCATTACCTAGCCTCAAAATGCCTTTGATTAAACCCCCATTTTATCCACTATAGACACGGTCAATTAGAACATAAATCCAAACATTACAAGACAATATTTCGGGGCCGATTCTCTATCCCCAGTGGAGTCGCCAGACTGTGGGACACAGGAACTGGGCGACGCATACTGTCCCGAGCTCGCGGCCTGGTCGGGAGTACGGAGTAGCCATAGGGGACTGAACCGGAGAATAATGGAGTCGCCACCCGGTGTGAACCGGGAAAATGAGATTTAAGGCCGCACTCACCCCTCGCAAGGGAAGACCTCAAACCGTTGGGTTCAGAATGGTCCCTTACTTATGTCACTTGTAATGAAAGGATTTGTGTAATAATTTAATCAAGCTTAAGTAACACTTATTTCCAAGAGTATCATGCTTCTAAATCCATATGCGCAAAAATAAAACTTATACCTAAATTTGCATATATTTCATATCTAAGATTGCATGCTTGAAAGTACATCAAAGTAGCAACGAACATACAACTTCATTGGCATATTGTATTCATGGAAACACAAGCACACACTAACCACACAAGCACACATAGAGGCGAATCAAATAATGGCGAACATGTGATTTCATTGACATATCATAAACAAATAGCCATTACATGTCCATGCACAAATAAAAGAGTCAACTAAGTACATAATGCAAAAAGACACTTAAGGATGCAATTAGGTATTAAAGTAAGCATGCTATGACATGGTGCAAAAGAAGATAACTAATATGGACACAAACACACATGTGAGCACCTTTCCAAGTGGTACGTGGAATTGTATCCCAAGTACAGTTGGAATTGTATCCCAAGTACATTCGGAATCGGCTACGGAATTTATGTATGGGTTTCCATCCGATATACCACAAGAAATAATACTCAAATGCTATCATAACATGGATATATGAATCGTAATGCATTAAGCCAAGACTAAGGTAAATGATGCAACCAATGGAATAAACATGGAAAATATCGTGGTAAAAGTAGCCTTTTAGGCTTTTCTTCCCCCAAATGGAGAACCTTTTAATCCAACACAATAAGCCCATGCGCCTTTCATTACAATGCGTACAAAGACAATGATAACTATATGAAACTTCGTATACCTGATTGAACACATCTTACATTCAAACGAATACACATCAACCGGCGCGGCAAAGCATCATTGTAAAGGATTTTAACCCCTCCAAATAGAAGACCTTTAATCCGACTTACTAAGCCCATGCGCTCGATCGCATCATGCATACAAAGAATAAAAACAATAATATCAAACTTAGTATGCTCGATTGGACATATCTTACATCCAACAGAACACACATCAACCGGCGCGGCAAAGCAACGTGGTAAAAGATTTTAACCCCTCCAAATAGGATACCTTTAATCCGACTTACTAAGCCCATGCACTCGATCGCGTCATGCATACAAAAATAAAGACAATAATATCAAACTTACTATGCCCGATTGAACATATCTTACATCCAACCGAACACACATCAACCGACGCGGCAAAGCGTCGTGGTAAAGGATTTTAACCCCTCCAAATAGGGAACCTTTAATCCGACTTACTAAGCCCATGCACTCGATCGCGTCATGCATATAAAAATAAAGACAATAATATCAAACTTAGTATGCCCGATTGAACATATCTTACATCCAACCGAACACACATCAACCGGCGCGGCAAAGCGTCGTGGTAAATGATTTTAACCCCTACAAATAGGGGACCTTTAATCTGACTTACTAAGCCCATGCGCTCGATTGCGTCATGCATAAACAAGTAACATGCGGAATTCAAATGACGAAAAATAAATAAATCAAAGCAATATAAAACAAAAGAAGGTGTCGTTTACTCAAGCGGTACGTGGAGTTGTATCCCGAGTACAGATCATACTACCGTCCATTCGGAATCGGCTATGAAATTTATGTCCGGGTTTCCATCCGATATACCACGAGAGTTGACACATCTTTCATTTTATTCCAAGGCCACAACATACAATATTTCACAATTCATGCACTTTCTATCTACTCAAGGGCCACAACATGCTTCACTCAAAAATAATCATGCAAACGAAACTCAATAAATAATAAAAATACAACTGAAAACAAGTGTGAAAAATACCCTCAGGTCTAACCTTTTATGTCGACTTTCGGACTCGCGTTTCATGGCCGTCGGAAGGGCTATCACTCCGCAACCCTTCCGGTTCACTGGATTAACGTCTTAGCTCGCTGTTTTGCTATTTTGGTCGCTGTTTTCACTCCGTTTTGCTGCTGTTTCCTCGCGGTTTTTTTGTCACTGTTTTGGTTGCATTTGTTCACTGTTTTGGTGATTTTTGGAGGCTAGGGGCTGCTGTTTTGGAAGGGTTCCAGGGGCAGTTTTTGTTACTGTTTTGGGCAGTTTTTGGGACAATTTTAGGACAGTTTCAGATGGTTAAAACTGGGCAGTACAGTGAAGGGTTATGCGGCAGTTGAAGGGGCTGTATTGAGGCAGTTATATGCGTGAATTTGAGACAGTTTTGGCGTGGTCAATGGGCTATTTATTTGAGGTTGTGTCAGTTTGGTCGGTGAGTGTGTGTGGCATGGGCTATGTTGAAGAGGTGACGTGCGTGAAGGTTGGGTGAGTGTGTGGCATGGGCTACTAAGGACGTGATCGTGAATTATTTACGTGAAGGCTGAGGGCAGTAGGTTTCGTTGAAGTGTGAAGGAGGGTTGGATGCTTGGTGCAAGGTCAGTAGGGTTTAGTGGCTTTTATTTTACGTGGAAAGGGACAGCATGTATGGGGTTGTGAAGGGTTGATGCGTGAAGGATAGTGGCTCAGTTGTGAGGATAGCTATTGACGTGAAACAGTGGGGTGCGCAAGTCTGTGGCGTGAGTAAAAAGGGGAGCTGGTGTGGACTGTGCGTGGAAGGAAGTTAGGGGCAGTGTGAGGTTGAGTTTGAAGCAGTGGGGACGTGTGGCAGAGTCGGCTATTTGTGGGCTGATTTGTTTATAGTTATATTGTTATTGGAAGAGAGAAGTAAGGGAGCAATGAGAGGCTGATCGTGAAGGTTGTCAGAGTTGTTTTGTTTGTTGAAGACTGTTAAGGTGCGTGAAGGTGCTGAGGGTGGGAGAAGGGAGAGGTTTGAGAGATATCCAAGTCTTAAATCTTTGTCCCGGTTCACACCAGGTGGCGACTCCATTATTCTCCGGTTTAGTCCCCCGCGGGCTATTCCGTCCTCCCAACTAGGCCTCGAGCTTAGAACAACAAGCGTCGTCAAGTTCTGTGTCCCAAAGTCTGGCGACTCCACTGGGGATAGAGAATCGGCCCCGAAATATTGTCTTGTAATGTTTGGATTTATGTTCTAATTGACCGTGTCTATAGTGGATAAAATGGGGGTTTAAGCAAGGGCATTTTGAGGCTAGGTAATGGTTTGGTGTCTTTCTTCATTCACTACCTTCCTAGAAGGAAAAGCTGTGAAGGCACCTATATAGCCATCTACCCGTAGCCTATTGTGATGGACTAATTTGGAGGACTCGTTGTTTATTCCTGACACCAAGAGATAAGAGCCTAAGAGGCTAGGGTACTTAAGAGAGCCTCGCTCCACCCTCCCTCTGGGGAATCTACAACGGGAAATCCATTTGACAATCAGTCACACACTATAGCTCATTGGCACATACCTTAGTGTATAAAAAACGGTGCGCTCACTTGGTCGCTCGAACCCTTGATTGGGGAGGCCTAGTTGTGGGCCATCCTTCACCGGTGAGAGCCTTTGTCTACACTCTTGCGAACCCACCCATAGACCGGGGTTGTATGGTTAAAGTAACAATTATTTCCTTGAGTATGTGCTTGTGGACCATCCTAATTTGGATGCTGTTGGACTATTGTCAGAAATGCGAACTTGCTGGGCCATTTAAACTGGGGCGAGTTCGTACCTTATGACCATTAGCCCCAAAGCTTCTGAAATGTTGATGGGCCATTTTGTAGAAATCATTGTTTTATGTTTGCATTATCTTTCTTTTATGCTTGTGTTTAGGAACATGGTCGTTTGGATCCATTCGGACCTTTTGTCATGAGGTATGGGCTTGTTGGGCCATTTAAACTGGTACAAGAACATATCTTATGATGATTGGGCCAAAAGCTTCTAAAACGCCAATGGGCCATTATATGTTTGTGTTTAGGAACATTATCATTTGGATAGGGTTGGACTTCTTACCATGAGATGTGAACTTATTGGGCCATTCAAACTGGGACGAGTTCACTCCTATGACTGTTAGCCCAAAAGCTTCTAAAATGATGATGGGCTGATTTGTGTGAAAATTTTAATGAGTTGATATATTTCTTGTATCACATGCATCTCATGCATCACATGCACCTCATGCATACATGCACCATGTTAACCCCATTTTATCTTGAAAGCCATCATAGATACCCGTTGGTTAGGGAAGAGGACAGACTTGTCAAAAGACCGAGCAGCCACCAAGAGTACTGGCAGAAGACCTAGCCCAACGGGATAGGAAACTCAATCATGCATGCATGCATACACGTAACATATTTGCATCATTTTTGTGTTTGTTCTGTTTTGTAATAACAGGTTTCAAAGGAGAAAAAGAGAAAGCGTCAAATGCAAGCCAACCAGAAGCAGCAACAGTACAATGTCAGCAGTCTTCAGGAATGAATCACAGGGGCGAGGCCCATATCAATATCATTCTGGGGGTGAGGCCCATATCAGTATCGGTCTGGGGGCGAGGCCCATGTCAGCATCAGTTTGGGGATGAGTCCCAGAGCCGAGGCCCACATCAGTATCAGCTTAGGGCCAAGGCCCATATCAGTTTCAGTTTTGGGGATGAGTCCTAGGGCCGAGGCCCACATCAGTTACAGTTCGGGGATGAGTCCCAGGGCCGAGGCCTACATCAGTATCAGCTTGGGCCGAGGCCCACATCAGCATCAGTTTAGGGCCGAGGCCCACATCAATATCAGCCCAGGGCCAAGGCCCACATCAGTATCAGCTGGGGGCGAGGCCCATATCAGTATCAGTTTGGGGCGAGGCCCATATCAGTCTCGGTCTGGGGGCGAGGCCCATGTCAGCATCAGTTTGGGGATGAGTCCCAGGGCCGAGGCCCACATCAGTATCAGTTTAGGGATGAGTCTCAGGGCCGAGGCCTACATCAGTAACAGTTTTGGGATGAGTCCCAGGGCCGAGGCCCATATCAGTATCGGTCTGGGGGCGAGGCCCATGTCAGCATTAGTTTGGGGATGAGTCCCATGGCCGAGGCCCACATCAGTATCAGTTTAGGGCCAAGGCCCACATCAGTTTCAGTTTTGGGGATGAGTCCCAGGGCCGAGGCCCACATCAGTTACAGTTCGGGGATGAGTCCCAGGGCCGAGGCCCACATCAGTATCAGCTTGGGGCGAGGCCCACATCAGCATCAGTTTAGGGCCGAGGCCCACATCAATATCAGCCCAGGGCCAAGGCCCACATCAGTATCAGTCTGGGGATGAGGCCCATATCAGTATCAGTCAGGGCCGAGGCCCACATCAATAACAGCCTAGGGCGAGGCCCACATCATCATTAGTTTAGGGCCGAGGCCCACATCAATATCAGTTTAGGGCTGAGGCCCACATCAATATCAGTTTAGGGCCGAGGCCCACATCAATATCAGCTTGGGGGCGAGGCCCACATCAGTATCATCATCCGTTTAGGGGCTGAGGCCCACATCAGTTTCAGTTTTGGGGATGAGTCACGGGGCCGATGCCCACATCAGTTTCAGTTTAGGGACGAGTCCCAAGGGCAAGCCCACATCAATATCAGTTTAGGGATGAGGCCCACATCAATATCAGTTTAGGGCCGAGGCCCACATCAATATCAGCTTGGGGGCGAGGCCCACATCAGTATCAACATCAGTTTAGGGGTTGAGGCCCACATCAGTTTCAGTTTTGGGGATGAGTCCCAGGGCCGAGGCCCACATCAGTTTCAGTTTAGGGACGAGTCCCAAGGGCGAGCCCACATCAACATCAGTTTGGCCGAGTATGGCACTCCGAAAGTGGAGCATGGTTCGAAAATGGACTACTATCACATCTCGCCGAAAATGGCACTCCGAAAGTGGAACATGGTTCGAAAATGGACTACTTTCACATCTCGCCGAAAGTGGCACTCCAAAAATGGAGCACAGTTCGGAAATGGACCAAGGAAGGCCTAACCCATCGGAATATGATACATATCCATGCATACATGCATACATATCACATACATGCAATGTTTGTTTTGTGTTCGTAGGTTTGTAGCGGCAAAGACCATCTCATGAAATAACGGTTCAAAAATGAGCCACATTCTCGTACAACACGGTTCGGAAATGGACCTCTACCACAACAGATGCCGAAAATGGCGCCCCAAAATGGAGCACACATAGCAGACGCCGAAAATGGCACTCCAAAATGGAGCACCCACAACAGATGCCGAAAATGGCGATCCAAAATGGAGCACACATAGCAAAGGCCGAAAATGGCGTTCCAAAGTGAAGCACACACAGCAAATGTCGAAAATGGCGTTCCAAAATGGAGCACACACAGCAAATGCCGAAAATGGCGTTCCAAAATGGAGCACACACAGCAAATGCCGGAAATGGCGTTCCAAAATGGAGCACACACAGCAAAGGCCAAAAATGGCGTTCCAAAATGGAGCACACACAGCAAATGCCGGAAATGGCGCTCCAAAATGGAGCACACACACAAAAGATGCCGAAAATGGCGCTCTAAAAATGGAGAACGGTTCGGGAATGAACCAGGGGTCGCAGCACCTCACCACCAAATCAACTCAACTCAACACATGGTAAGTCAAGTGGCAGCTGGCGAGCCAGGTAAGTGAAAATGAATTGCATAACTTTGATAAGATTGTCACTGTTACACATTACACAAGTCCCATCAAAGTGGGGGCGACTGTAGGCACTACATTTTTTCATGTGAGTCCCTATGATGAGTCTCATTTGGAGACACTACCTTTTTAGTTGAGGAAGTTGTGGGAAACGGTTGTCGGAAGAGAATCGGTATTTCGTTAAAGTTTATTCGCTTGTTTAGCTCCAGGCTCACTCGTTGGACCTCCGTTTTAAAACACCTTTAGCCTACAAAACCCAGAACCATTTAACCTTGGCCCAAACTCACTCACCAAACCAACACAACACCTAGCCCACCACACTTGGCCCACACGCCCAAGGCCCTCAAAATACAACCCAATTAAATAAAATATTAATTAAATAATATACCAAATTAAATAAAATAATTAATTAAGCCATTTACCAAATTAATTAAAACATGAAATAAAATCATACCAAATTAAAATATTGTAACTTACTAATCCAAAATATTATATACTAAATTAAAGAAATATTATGCCTAATTAAAATCAATCATAACCAATTAAAAATATTGACTTCCTAATCTAACAAATTAAATGCCTAATTAACACCAATCAAATATATTGACTTTCCTTGCTCAACACTAAATCAAATCCCTTCCTTGTGAGACAAGGAGAAGCCCTAGCCCTTCACTATATAAACAACCCATAACCAAGCCATCCTCTCCCTTGACAATTGACATTCACGCCCAAACCAAGAAGACCTAGCCATTCACGGCAATAGCAACAAGAAGCAACATAAACAATTATCTTCATCTCCTCCACTCCATAGCCGAAAATATCATAGCCCCTAAACCCCCACACATCACCGAAAATCTCCCCCATACAGCAGCCCTCCATCACCGAAAATATACCCCAAACAGCAGCCGAAAATATACCCCAAACAGCCATAAAATACCCCAAACAGCAGCCCCTTTCCACCGAAAATAGTAGCCCCTTTCCACCGAAAATAGCAGCCCAAATCACCCCCAAAACAGCAGCAAAATCCTCCTAAAACAGTTCCCAAAATCCTTAAAACAGTAACATAAAAAACTGCACTTATAATCCCTAAAATAATCACAAAAACTGCACTTAAAACCTTTAGAAAACACCCAAAACAGTCCGTTGAAACGTCAAAACAGTGACCTGAATGGTGAGCAGAAAATACAGAGGAAACAGCAGCAAAACGGAGGCCAAACAGCAAGTAAAACAGAAAAACAGTAAGCTAAGACGCTAAACCAGTGAACCGGAGAAGTTGAGGAGCTTTACCCTTCCGATCTCCATGAAACGCAAGTCCGAAAGTCGGCAAAAAAGGTTAGACCTGAGAGTATTTTCCACATTCGTTTTCTGTTTTATTTTTATTATTTATTGAGTATTGTTCGCATGATTGTTATGTTGAAATGCATGTTGTGGCCCTTGAGTAGATAAATATGCATGTATTACGAAATATTGTATGTTGTGTCCTTGGAATAAAATGAAAGATGTGTCAACTCTCGCGGTATATCGGATGGAAACCCGGACATAAATTTCATAGCCGATTTTGAATGGACAGTAGTATGATCTGTACTCGGGATACAACTCCATGTACCGCTTGAGTAAACGGCACCTTCTTTTGTTTTATATTGCTTTGATTTATTTATTTTTCGTCATTTGTATTCCGCATGTTACTTGTTTATGCATGACACAATCGATTGCATGGGCTTAGTAAGTCGGATTAAAGGTCCCATATTTGGAGGGGTTAAAATCCTTTACCACAACGCTTTGCCGCGCCGGTTGATGTGTGTTCGGTTGGATGTAAGATATGTTCAATAGGGTATACTAAGTTTGATATTATTGTCTTTATTTTTGTATGCATGACGCGATCGAGTGCATGGGCTTAGTAAGTCGGATTAAAGGTCCCCTATTTGGAGGGGTTAAAATCCTTTACCACGATGCTTTGCCGCGCCGATTGATGTGTGTTCGGTTGGATGTAAGATATGTCCAATCGGGCATACTAAGTTTGATATTATTGTCTTTACTCTTTGTATGCATGATGCGATCGAGCGCATGGGCTTAGTAAGTCGAATTAAAGGTCCCCTATTTGGAGGGGTTAAAATCTTTTACCATGATGTTTTGCTGTGCCGGTTGATGTATATTCGTTTGAATGTAAGATGTGTTCAATCGGGTATAAGAAGTTTCATATAGTTATCATTGTCTTTGTACGCATTGTAATGAAAGGCGCATGGGCTTATTGTGTTGGATTAAAAGGTTCTCCATTTGGGGGAAGAAAAGCCTAAAAGGCTACCTTTACCACGATATTTGTCGTGTCTTTCATCTATTGATTACATCATCTATTCCTGTCTTGGCTCGAACTATTGTCATTGGTGTACCCATATTCTCAGCCCTTGCACTTTCTTTTATTCACGTAAAATAAAACCAAGATACATGCACGCCCAGCCTCATCACACATATACCCCATTTAGCCAATTCACGCAAGTCAGTCCCCTCTCACGTACTGCCAAACACAGTCTCACGCATGTAGCACACTTCCCCCACTGCCTAAAGAGTCCACAAACGCGTCACAACCTGCACGAAATCCTTTAGCCCCACTCACGCCACTATCCCCTACTCACGAGTCACCTTAAACCCACGCAAACACCCCCACTGTACTGCCCCTAAATCGCGCACACTTAAACCTTCAACACCCACAAGCCATTCGCCTCACTCACAAGACCCCGCCCTAAATGCCACCTATTAGCCTCAGCCCGCGCGTAAAGCCAGTTATACCGTTCATGCATGTATTATGAAATCTCATATAGTCATTCTTATCTTCGTACGCATCGTAATGAAAAGCATGTTTATTCCATTGGTTGCATCATTTACCTTAGTCTTGGCTTAACGCATTACGATTCATATATCCATGTTATGATAGCATTTGAGTATTATTTCTTGTGGTATATCGGATGGAAACCCAGAAATAAATTCTGTAGCCGATTTCGAATGGACGGTAATGCGGTCTGCACTTGGGATACAATTCCACGTACCACTTGGAAAGGTGCTCACATGTGTGTTTGTGTCCATATTAGTTATCTTCTTTTGCACCATGTCATAGCATACTTACTTTAATACCTAATTGCATCCTTAAATGTCTTTTTGCATTATGTACTTAGTTGACTCTTTTATTTATGCATGGACATGTAATGGCTATTTGTTTATGATATGTCTATGAAATCACATGTTCGCCATTATTTGATTCGCCTTTATGTATGCTTGCGTGGTTAGTATGTGCTTGTGTTTCCATGAAAACAATATGCCAATGAAGTTATATGTTCGTTGCTACTTTTATGTACTTTCAAGCATGCAATCTTAGATGTGAAATTTATGCAAATTTAGGTGTAAGTTTTATTTTTGTGCTTATGGATTTAGAAGCATGATACTCTTGGAAATAAGTGTTACTTAAGCTTGATTAAATTATTACACAAATCCTTTCATTACAAGTGACATAAGTAAGGGACCATTCTGAACCCAATGGTTTGAGGTCTTCCCTTGCGAGGGGTGAGTGCGGCCTTAAATCTCATTTTCCCGGTTCACACCGGGTGGCGACTCCATTATTCTCTGGTTTAGTCCCCCGTGGCTACTCCGTACTCCCGACCGGGACGCGAGCCCGGGACAGCATGCGTCGTCCAGTTTCTGTGTCACACAGTCTGGGAGAAGAGAGAGGTTTGAGAGAGATCCAAGTCTTAGGGTTTCATTTTTTTTTGTCTCACTGCCGTGAATGAAAGCTGAGGAGTTTAGGGTTTTGTGTTTGCTCTTTTTTTTGTATTTTGCCGTGAGTGTCTTGTCGTTGGGGGAGGAATAGGGTTGCAATTTGTTGTTGTTTATATAGAGAGAGGGAAGGAATTAGGGTTATGCATGGATTAAAAAGGAAAGAAAATCAATTAATTAGGGAGGGATTTGTTTGTTTAGGAAGGTTATATATTCTCCGGTTTAGTCCCTTGTGGCTATTCCGTACTCCCGACTCCCGACTAGGCCGCGAGCCTAGAACATCATGCGTCGTCTAGTTCTGTGTTCCTACAGACACCATGTCGTTGACGATACCCTTTCGCTACAAGCCTAGCTTTGTACTTTTGTATGTTGCCATCCATGTCTGTCTTCTTCTTGAAGACCCATTTGTAACCAATAGGCTTTACGCCTTCTGGTGCATCAACCAGTGTCCAAACTTGGTTGGTGTACATGGAATCTATTTCAGATTTCCTGGCATCTTGCCATAAACCGGAGTCGATACCTTGTATCGCTTCCTCATATGTAGTCGGTTCGTCTTCCTCAATAAGATTAAAATCTACATGAGGTGAGATCAGAAACCCATACCTCTCAGGTTGTTTTCTGAATCTCTCCATCCTACGCGGTTCTTGTGTATTCGAAGATTGTGGTACAGTCTCATCCCTGATGAACTGTTCATGTTTAGTTAAGGATTCTGTGCCAGGAACAGTATCACTTTGATTTTCATCGAGTTCTACTTTCCTCCCACTAACCACCGTATTTTATGAATTTATTCTCAAGGAAAATCGCATGTAGAGCAACAAATACTTTATTCTCTTGTGGGTTGTAGAAGTAATAGCCTTTGGTTTCCCTAGGATAACCTACAAATAGACACTTATCCGATTTGGGTTCAAGTTTGGTACCATCCAAACGTTTAACGTATGCCCAGCATCCCCGAAACGTTTGTTCTAAGAACGCGATGCTTGCTTCAATCCATAAATGGATTGATTTAACTTGTAAACCTTGTTTGCATGTTTAGGTACGACAAAACCGTCAGGCTGTTGCATATAAACATCCTTCAAAAGGTTTCCGTTAAGGAAAGCGGTTTTGATGTCCATCTGCCATATCTCGTAATCGAAATATGCAGCAATAGCAAGCATTATCCGAATGGATTAAATCATGGCTTATGGTGAAAAAGTTTCATTGTAATTGACACCATGTCGTTGATGATACCCCTTCGCTACAAGCCTAGCTTTGTACGTTTGTATGTTGCCATCCATGTCGGTCTTCTTCTTAAAGACCCATTTGCAACCAATAGGCTTTACGCCTTCTGGTGCATCAATCAATGTCCAAACTTGGTTGGTGTACATGGAATCCATTTCGGATTTCATGGCATCTTGCCATAAACTGGAGTCGATACCTTGTATCGCTTCCTCATATGTAGCCGGTTCGTCTTCCTCAATAAGATTAATATCCACATGAGGTGAGATCAGAAACCTATACCTCTCAGGTTGTTTTCATACTCTCTCTGATCTACGTGGTCCTTGTGTATTCGAAGATTGTGGTACAGTCACATCCCTGATGAACTTTTCATGTTCCGTTAAGGAATCGGTGCCAGGAACAGTATCACTCTGATTTTCACCGAGTTCTACTTTCCTCCCACTTACCACTGCATTTAGGAATTCCTTCTCAAGGAAAATCGCATGTAGAGAAATAAATACTTTGTTCTCTTGTGGGTTGTAGAAGTAATATCATTTGGTTTCCCTAGGATAACCTATAAATAAACACTTATCTGATTTGGGTTCAAGTGTGGTACCATCAAAACTTTTAACGTATGCCCAGCAACCCCAAATCTTCAGGAATGAGAGACCCGGTTTCTTTCCTGTCCATATTTCATACGGAGTCTGTTGAACAGACTTTGACGGAACCTTATTCAAAATAAGTATTGCACTGTTCAATGCATATCCCCAGAAGGAAATAGGTAGCTCTGTGCGACTCATCATTGACCTTACCATGTCCAACAAAGTTCGGTTTCTCCGTTCGAACACACCTTTCAATTGAGGTGTTCCGGGAGGAGTCCACTGTGAAAGAATACCATACTCTTTCAAGTAATCGAGAAACTCATTGTTGAAGTATTCTCCAACACGGTCCGACCGTAATGTTTTAATATTTTTGCCGGTCTGTTTTTCTACTTCGTGTCGAAACTCTTTGAATTTCTGAAAGGTTTCCGACTTGTGTCTCATAAGATACACATAACCATAACGCGATGCATCATCCATAAAGGTTATGAAGTATTCATATCCATCTCTAGCCTGGCTAGACATGGGCCCACATACGTCACTATGAACGAGGGCTAACAGTTCGGTGACACGTGCACCTTTACCGCTAAAAGGTGTTTTAGGCATTTTGCCTAATAAACAAGATTCGCAGACGTCATATGAATTTGGATCAAATCCTTCCAAGTACCAACTCTTCGAAAGTGTGGATATGCGAGTCTTGTTAATGTGTCCCAGACGACAATGCCACATATAAGTTTCATCTTTGTTTCTTAGTTTAAGCCTTTTGTTTGTTACATTATATGTTTGAGATTGATTTATATTCAAAATATAAAGACCATTATTCACATCAGCACTGCATATCTCCATATCATTTTTTTACATAAAACACCCAGAGTTTCTAAAAACAAAAGTATACCCACATTGGGCTAATAAAGATACAGATATAATATTCCTTGTCAAACTAGGTATATAATAACAGTCTGATAAGGTTAGTACATGCCCCGAGGCAGTTCCAAAATATAAGTCCCAACAGCCAAAACGGCGACTCTAGTCCTATTTCCAACTCGGAGGTCTATCTCTCCTGAGGCCAGTCTCCTGCTAATCTGCAGATCCTGCACATCAGTACATATATGAGTACCACAACCAGAATAAAAAATCCAATTATTAAAACTAGAAGTAGATATGTTGATTTCTATAACAAACATACCTGAAGCCGGTGCCTTGCCCGCTTTGATTTCCTTCATATGCGCCTTGTATTCACGACTGTCACACTTCCTGTGACCCCGTTTGCCACACTGCAGGCATACATCTTGGGATTTGTCATTTTCCTTCCCAGAAGACTTTGACGATTTGGCCTTGTCCTTCTCATTTTTCTTCTACTTTACACCTACAGTAGCCTTGGCCAAGCCTTGGGAGACTGAGATGTTGAAGCGAAGTGCACCTCGCGCTTTTTGCCCTTCAAAAGCTATTTTTCTGCTTCACACAGTATTGCCATCAGCTCTCCAAGAGTATGGTCTTGGTTCATCATATTGTAGTTCATGATGAACCCGCTCCAGCTGTTAGGAAGAGACTGCAAGATCAAATCTATAGAAGTCTCAGCCTCAAAGGTTATGCCTAGCTGACCCAGCTGTTCAATGTCAGCAATCATCTGCGACACATGGTGCTCGACAGATTTACCCTCTAACATTCGAGAGCGAAAGAGCTTCTTCTGCAATTCATACCTTTGCGATCTAAGGTTAGATCGATGAAGGTCCTTCAATTTTTCCATCATAGTATATGGATCCAATCCCTTGTTTTGGCGACGAAATTGAGGGGTCATCGCAGCGAGCATGACAGATTGAGCAGTTGAGTTATCATTGCTATGAGTCTTCCAAAGCTCAAGCACAAGTAGCTGCTCATTTCCGGGCTTAGGCCCGAGAGGTCTCTCTATCGTATAGAGCATCCTCTCAGCCCCCAGGACAATCCTAAGGTTCATATCCCAGTCAGGAAAGTTTGCACCATTAAATACATTTTCACCCATGATAATGTCTCTAACCCTGATCTTTCCAGTCATCTTAATTGCAATAGTCTAACTATTCAATTAACGATTTTTGGGTACAGTCCAACTGTTACAAGAAAAATAATAGAATATTAGTCCAACTAATAAATATATATAATTGACGAAATAATTTGAAAGCGCGTATTGGAAAGTATTTGAATGAAATTGCAAATTCAATACTAGCCTCCCACTATTTTTCGGCGAGCCTCTAACCCTCTGTTGAGTACTCAGGAAACCTAGTTTCCTAGTGGGCTAGTATCCTGTTAAATAACACACAACCTTGACTTTGCCCAACAAGCTGTATGATATTTAACTAGGTAGATCTCTAAGATCAATTGGATCTCATCCAATTCCTAGATCTTGTAGGTGGAACTCCAAGTCCGAAACATATATACAATATATATGCCAATATATCCAATATATTTTCCTAACCTTTTCCTCTGAATCAACTAAGCCTTGGCTTTGGCTCAACAAGCTTAATGATTCCAGTTAAGCGGTACCCATTGACATTGGAAAACTTCGTAATCCATGTCGATGAACAAGAAGTGACCTTGACTTTGGCCAACAAATCACAACTTGCCCAAGACATGCGATATGGAACAAAACTTTCATGATTCAAACACATCCGCGATGGACATTGATCTTGACTTTGGCCAACAAACCAATGCCAATCTTGGATCTTGAGAAAGAACCATTCAATGGAAGGAAAACGTTTAATATTTGATTGATGGTTTTTCACGTAATTGGCAACCAATTAATTATCTTTGATTAGGTCTCATCATATACCCTTAAGCATGCATTCTAAAATCATAATAAGGTGCGATAAATAAATAATAATGATATGCGGATGGATATCTCACAAATTGTTCCCTAAACAAATCACTCTCTTTCCTCTCCCCGGCTAGCACTATTCTAACTTCTACCCAATTACATAATACAATAAAGAAACCTCATTAACATTGAGGGGAATTGGTGAGAAGATAATTACAAAGAGTCGAGATATAAAGGCTGGACACTCAGGTCCAATTTAATAAATTCTAAATTTATTACAATAATTTCCAAATTTGCCCTCACCCATCCAATATCCATCCGATATACATTATTCATACAATACATCCATGTATTCACACAAAGCATGTTATTCAATCAATCTAATCCATCTTTGAATTAAGTGATCATCCAATGTTCAAACAACGATTTGATTTGCGCGAGTCCAACTCGTTTTAAGAATAAGTACTCAAAGTGCGTATTCTTGAATTATACCGAACTATAATTTTAAATCCAATTTAATTTGTATTCAACACTAATTCTTATTTAATTCCAAAATAAATAATTAGACTTTCAATGTGCCTTTACGACTTAAATCTAATCTTAATGGGTCTCAAAGCCCGATTAACATCCAATGTCAATTTAATTAAAGTCCAATGGGTTGTTAATTAATTTCTTAAGGCATGGGCTTTGGCCAATATGGGTAAAACCCAAATGCCAAGGCCCAATTAAGGAATCACCCTATTTGCCATAAAATTAATTTTGGCCCATTAGGCCCAATTAAAATTAAAAAGGTCCATTACTTACATTTGGACTTTATGGAATGGTTTTAGGCCCAATTTGGATCCAATCCAATTTTCCTAAACCAACTTGGCCCAACCAAGCCCATAAGGCCCAAATATAACAATCTTAGCCCAATTCCAAATTAAGCATAATTAATTAAATTCTAATATTCCAAATATCACAATTTACTTAATTAAAGTGTATAGCCATAATTAATTATTTAAATTAACATTTCCAAAACACCAATTTAATTAATTAATCATGCTTTATTATTTTCAATACATGTCCAACATTATTGAAACAAAATCAAGTCATTAACATGCTCCTCAACTCACGGTTTTCATGGGATTTTTCATCAATTTTGATTTCAATCAAATTAAATCACAAATCAATATATCCAAGCATATTAAACACATCAAATGGTCCAAAAAATCAAAATCACCATGAGCTTAGGGTTCATCATGTATTCGACCAAGCCAAATAATTTGGGAAAAATTATCTAATTAATTTTTTCATAAAATTAATCATGCATAACTCTTAGTTATCATAATCTAAGCATACTCAAACAATCAATTTGATAAAATCATGCTCCAAGCAAAAATACCCAAATTCAAGATTATAAACCATAATAAATTTCATGCTTAAATAGGCTCTAATACCATTGTTGGGTTCTCTAAGAATAAATCTATGATCATTAAGCATAAAATATGTGTGAATACTCAATGAAGTTTGCTGAATAACTTAAATTGATAGGCTAGGTAGGATGTGTAGACAATAAAAATTTGCCTCCTTTGAAGTTGCTCCAAGCTCTCATTTGATTGTATGTTGAGCTCCAAGCTTGATCTTTGAATTCCAAACTCAAAGGATGTTTCCTTATCACCTTTGTATGATTATTTAAGTGCTAGCTTTGGAAGAAAATTGTAACAAAATTCTTCCCTTGGTTCTTTGTAGTTCACGGCAAAGTGAGGGGAGAGGAGAGAGTTATGGTTTTTGATATTTTGATTTCTAAAATCAATTACCATTTATGAAAAAGTCAAAACTAAATTTTGGTATATGCTTTACCAAAAGGCTAAGCAAAGTTTTTTAGGGAAAAATACATTTAATGCCTCCAACTACTCCCATCTATCAACTTTGACACTTGATTGACAAGTGATGTAAGTTGGTGGGACCCGCTTTAATTCAAAATTTAAGTGGCTTGCTCAACACACTTCGGGCTCGGGTTCGCTTAATCCGATTAAACGAATTTTCCGTCGCGACGTAATTAAATCCAATTTAATTAAATAATAATGCCTTACAAAATTATTACGAACGTCGCTCGTGAATTAATTCTAAATTAATTCGTTCGCCCAAATTAAAATCCAATGCTAATTCCATTTTGAAATCTAATTTAATATATCGAATATATTATTTAATCGATTAATTCCAAATTAATCGTTCTCTCTCTTCTAATCAAATTTTATCCCAGATAAATTCTCGTCGTAATTAATCCTAGATTAATTATGTTCGAGTCATACGTCATCGGTGAATCTTCGGGAAGCGACCCATGAGATCCCTGGATATGTTGGCATAGGGGTGTTCGTGGTGCGGTTCGGGGCGGTTTTTTCATTTTTTACTTCAAACCGCGCGGGTTGGCGGTTTGAGAAATTAGAAAACGAAACCGTAAATTTGATAAGGAAAACCGCGGCGGTTCGAGTTGGCGGTTTAGCGGTTTGGGCGGTTCGGGTCGGCGATTTGGATTATAAATTTTTAAAGAAAATTTTGTGTGTTTTCACATTATAATTGAAGAAAAAATTACATAATTTTCATTTATTCATTACATATTGTTATATGATCATTAAATATCTTATTTTCATAGTTAACAAAGAAGAAAACTATAAAATATTATTTAATTTGAACGCAGGTCGCGATTCGAGTCAAAATTTACGGTTTGGGCGGTTCGCGGTTTGACATGGGTCAAATCCGCACACCGACCCGAAATTTGCGGTTCGATTCTGTGCTGTTCAAAATCATTTTAATATTTTTTCAAACCGCGCGGTTCGGTTCGGTTCAGTGCGGTTCGCGGTTTGACCCAAAATTGTCGTCGGACTATCCGAATACGTGCGTACCCGGTACCACGTTCTTACCGATTTACAAGACATGGTTGGCTTCAAGCAAAGCACCGTGCCTACCCAATTCTCCAGAAATATTCTTTAAGGAATATATAATCTATAACAGGCGTAGTATACGTAGTATTGCGTATTGCGATCCAGTATCTGATGTCACATGCAAGGCCTGGGGCTGGAATAGTGTCTGCCCCGTACGAAGCATATATCGGATCACAAACAACTAGTCTCTATAATCGGATAATCATGACCTTGTCATATTATCCTGATAGTTGCAACATAATAGAGAACCAGTTTTGTATCCCTGCGTGATCATCATCTCCATATGACTGAAGTGATACTTCCGTCTTGACATCACACCCAATACACTACGATTCTCAATAAACCCAGAAGAGGCGTACACAGAACATGTTAAAGTCCCGGACGACCAAAACCAAAGCGTATTGATTATCACAAGTACTAGCGATGCAAGTCTCAGGTTAAGACCAAATACACCTACCCTGATGCAGATTCCCATAGACACATGGTCATACTACCAATGGGATTCCGATGGGTCTATCCAGAGTGAAGCTGTTCCCGTACCATCGGTAAACACAACCTCATATCACACTTGCATAAGTATCCAATACTTAAATATATGAGAATTATGTTGTTACGCTTCCATAACACGCACAAGTGCAATACTAGTCTATTCTGCATTATCGATGTCCAGTCTCGATAATACTACGACTAGGGATATTTAATGATTAAACCTTCGTGGATTGATATTGTCTCATATCTTATAATCCGGAACTAATCATAAGGACTTTTATCATTTATATATTTAAGTAATCTAATTACAAAATGATAAAATAACAATTTCCATTGTCACATAGTTAATTTTTACAAAACCCACAATGTCTTTTATAAATAGTGACGCTATGGTCATAATTGTCCAACAAATTTATGTTCGATTAAATTATCACGATTCATTTCATGTCCAACTTGAGGGGAACCCAAAAGGTCACACACAATAAAGTCGAAATCAATGGTTAACAGTGCACAATACAAATACAACAACATATATGATTGCTGTAGGAATTGTTCATAAATGGTTCAATGTGTTTAATTATTGAACAGATCATTTATGAGGTTCGATAGTGGCTTAGGGATTGGTGAATGACGATGGGGCACTTTGGGAATTGGAATAAAAAAATACTATTAACATGAATAGTAATGTGAATAGTAATTTTTTTAAATTTGTTTTGAATTCCAATACGGCCCAAACTCTTATTAGGGTTTTATAATCTCATTAAACCACTAAATTAAGTTCCAATGGCTAAGATTAAATTAGATTTTATCCCACATCGGATTCTTAATTAATTTTGTTGTCTTTGGAGCACTATATAAACCCAAAGAATTCTTCACAAATTGGCTACACCAAAACCTTTCATATCTTAGGTTTATATAAGTGAGCAACTCTAAAGTTTAAGAGTAAGCTACTGATTTTGAGGATCCTTAAGTCTAATTTACTAGAGGAACCTCGAGTTGAAAGTTTTGAGATATTTGCCTAGGCTAGCACCAAGGGCAAAATACCCGTGCACTCAAGGTGTAGTCTTGCCATTGAGTTTTGGCTTTGGTGTGTGCATCTTTGGAGGCCACACACTTGGGTGGCTATTTGGAACGTGGAAGAGCTTGCTGAGTTCGAGAAAATCTTGTAGATTGGAGGGAGGACTGGAGGAGTCTTCGGTTCAAGTAAGTTTTTTTCTTTCTTTATTTTAATTAGAGTTCTTATGATAGTTAGCATGTTTAGGTTTATGTTCTTTGCATGTTTTATGAGTTTTATGCTTAGAATATATAGTAACATGCCTAGGCTTGTAGAATAATCAAAACAAATGGGTCTTGGGTAAAGGGAAATCGGCATAATATTTTTTTATTTTCCCTGCGCACTCGCGGCCGCTTCCCAATAGTGGTATCAACGCGCCGTTTTTGTTTTGATTAGTTCTCTCTCATTTGAACTCGAAATTGGGTGTTTAAAATCTCGTTTAAAAGCTAACACCCTGACATTAATTTTAGGCACAAGTTTTGCATGATTTGGTTAAGATTTGAATTATGAAATTGCATTTAAAGTTCACGGGTTTGCAGAAAAATATGAATAGTAAATTTATTTGAATAAAATAAAATGCAATATCATAATTAAATATTAATCAAAGTTATTTAATGCCTAAAATAATTCCAACATATTAAAACTCATATGCTTAATGATTCTATGTATGATTAGAATTGGCATGATTATTTTAGGGTGCAAGCATCTAGAGACTTTCTAAGAAATAGAGAGTGTATTGCTTGTCCCTTAGCTAAGTAATTATTTCGTGAAGAACTTAGAGATTTATTACCTTTAAGGCTAATATATATAAATCACTTGTTTATAATAAAAGACATTATAAAAGATACAAGTGGGTTGGGACCATGGGGTTAATAAAACTTTCCAAACTAAAGTTAATTTAACCAAAGGTATTACTAGAGTTAGATAATGATTTGGTGTCTTCCTTCACTCACTACCTTTTTATAGCCAAAAGGAAAGGCTGTGAAGACATCTAGATAATCATTTACTCAAAGCTTACCTTAAAGCATATTTAAAGTCTTCGACTAATTTGGAGGATATATTGTTTATTCCTGTCACCAAGGCAATAAAAGCCTAAGAGGTAAGGGTATTTATGAGAGTTCGCTCCACCCTCCATCTGGGGAATTTTCAATGGAGGAATCCATTTGACAGTTATTCACTTAAACTTGCTAAAATCCTCAATAATAATTTAAGTCTAAATTTACTTCCCATTGTAATGTATAGACCCAAATGGCTTAAACCGTATTAGCAGGACTAGGCTTTACCAGACTGACCAATACCAATTTGTCCCTAAATCGTACTATTGACAATGGTTTGACTTTTCTGAGTCATAAGACGCAGCGACCCTTAGGCATGGTCTTATAACTTAGTGGCAAAGATTGGGTGTCCACAAGGACTAGCATAAGCTATGGCATGTTTGATTGCCCAACCCAATGATCAAGGAATTGTGATTTATATCATAAATTGGTTGGGAACCTACCTAATTATCATATTTTATAACGACCGGCCCTAGTCGGAGTTATGAAATTATGATAATGGGATCCTTGCCCACAAGAAATCAATCATATTGGGGTTGATGTGATTTGCTTAAAATTTTAAAATAATTAAGTGTGAGCAAGTTCATAATATTAAAAGCCCATGTTATTATGAAACATTAATGAAAACATATTCCTAATTTTAACATTTTCTCTTACCGGTGGGTTAAAATATTTCACAAACATTCAAATGGAACACAGAGTATCACTTCGTTCCATCCTTGATGAACATAAGCTCAAACGGGAAAACTACAATGACTGGTTTAGAAACCTTAAAATTATCTTACGACAGGAAAGGATTTTCTATGTTCTTGATGTTGGACAATTATGACCCATAGCGTCACTATTTGTACAGATCACGGTGTTGTTGTACAAATTAACTATGTGACCAAGGAGATTGCACTCTTATCATATGTGATTAGATCACCTAGATGTATAAATGATAGGAGGTCCCTGTGATTTGTTCCTGGACTGAGAATGATATGAGACAGTATCAGTCCACGAAGGATAAATCATTAAATATCCCTAGTGAGAGTATTATCAAGATTAGACATCGATAAATACGTAAAAGACTAGTATTACACTTGTGCACGTTGTGAGGGCACAACAACATAGTTCTCATATATTTGGGTATAGAATACTCATACAAGTGTAATAGGAGGTTGTGTTTTACCGATGGTACGGGAAACAGCTTCGCTCTGGATAGACCCCTGCGGAATCCCATTGGTAGTAAGACTATGTGTCTATGGGAGTCTGCAATCAGGGTAGGTGTATTTGGTCTTAACCTGAGACTTGCACCGCTAATACTTGCGACAATCAATATACTTTGGTTGAGGTCGTCAGGGCTTTAACAGGTTCTGTGTACGCCAATGCTGGGTATATTGAGAATCGTAGTGTGTTGGGTGTGATGTTAAGACGGAAGTATCACTCCAGTCATATCGAGATGATGGTCACATAGGATACGGAACTTGTTCTCTTAAATGCTCGAGCTATCGGGATATTATGACAAGGTCATGTATATCCGATTATAGAGACTAGTTACCAGACATCTGATATGTGCTTCGTACGGGGCAGACACAATTCCAGCCCCAGACCTAGCACGTGATCATCCGATGCTGGATATAGATCACATATTCCTATAAGGATATTTCTGGAGGAATGGGTAGGCATGGCGCTTTGCTAGAAGCCAACCTTGTCTTGTAAATCGGTATAAATGTAGTACGGGGTACTTACGTGTTCGGATAGTCCGACGACCGAATTTACTGCCAACATATCCGGGGATCTCATGGGTCGCTTACCGAAGATTCACCGATGATGTATGACTCACACTTTAATTAATCTGGGATTAATTAGAAGAAAGAGAAAATTAATCTAGGATTAATTACGAATATATTTTATCTGGATAAAATATTAATTAAGAGAGAGAATGATTAATTTGGAATTAATCGATAAAATTATATTTGATATATTACGCGAAATTGGATTTCGACGCGGAATTAAAATTAGATTTTAATTCGGGCGAACGAATTAATTTAGAATTAATTTGTTAGCGACATGAATAGTGATTTCGCTAGGCGTAATCGTTTAATTACGTCGCGACGGAAAATTCGTTAATTTGGAATTAGCGAAACCGAGCCCGGGATTTTGCGGGCGCATTCGCATTTCGAATTTGATTGCGGCACGTAAGTCAAATCAAGCATCAAATTGCTAGTCACATCAAGCGTCAAATCACATGTCACTTTAAGTGATGTGACAATTTGAGTGATTGATTGATGTGGTAGTTGAAAGCATTAATTATGCTTTTTTGCTTTTGAATTTTTTGGTTTTGAAAATTGGTAAATGGTTTTATTATTTTGGAAAATATAAAAACCATTTACATTTTCATTTCTCTTTTCCCAATTTTCGGTATTACCTCTTCCCCCTCCTCTCTCCCTTACGGTCTAAGAGACCCATTTTCTTTTCTTCCATCTCTGTTTCTGCCGAGTAAAAGGAGAAGCAAGAAGTTATTGTTGCAAAACAAGGTGCTAGCACACACCATGAGTCATCCTAAGGTGTTAGGCAGCCATTTCGTGAGCATGGAACCATTTTGGAAGCTTGAAGCTTGGAGCTTCAATGGTGTCTACCATGGCCGAATCTTCAAGGAGCAAGAAGTAGCAAAACCGAGCAGTCTACTGCAAGGAGAAGCTACTGCCGTGACATTTGCGGAAGCTTGAAGGCTTGTGTTCTTCATCGCATCCAATCCGTTTATTGTGAGTATATTCCGCACCTCCTTTAATGTGTATTCACTTGTTTCATTGCTTGATTTCATGATATTGGGACCTAATCTAGAAGCCAACAATGGTATCAGAGCTTTGATCAAGCATGAAAATTTTAGGGTTAAAATGGGTAAACTCGATTTGAGCATGAATTGGTGAATTGTTTGATTAAGTATGCTTGAATGAGGTTGAATTGATGTTGTGCATGATCAATTCAAGAAATTTGGTTGGATCAATTTTCCCCAAATTGGAGGCTTGGCCGAAAATGTGAGACCCTAATTATCTTGGCAATTTTTGTTTTTTGATCATTGGATGACTTAAAATAATTGGGTAATGTTGTTTTGAAGTTCAATTGGATTGAATTTTGATTTGGAACAATTTTCCCTTTAAAAGTTGGCTTGGCCGAATTCTTAGAGAAATAAAATTCATTGTGTTTTTTTGTTTTGATTCATTGGATGAGTTGAATTGATTTGGGAAATGATGATTGTGGATTCAATTGGATTGAAACCGAATCGGAAAGAAAAAAACCCCTAATTGCCGAGAATAAAGAAGCATGATATTGGGTTTGATTTTGATTGAATTGTGTTGGACACTATTTGATGTAGAAGTGCATGATTAATTAGGCTAATTGATGTTTTAGAAATGTTATGTATTACACTTAGGTTAATTAATTATAGAATTGGAATTTTATAAGTTAATTAATTGGGCTTAAAATTGGATTTGGGCCTTATAGGTTGTAATTGGGCTTTTGGGCTTTGTTGTACAAAGATCGGTTTAGGCAAAATTGGTTGGATCCAATTAGGCCCAAAACTGAATCCATAAAGTCCAATTATGACTTAATGGACCTTAATTATTTAATTGGGCCTAATGGGCCAAGAATGATTTCTGGGCTTATGGGGTAACTCCCGGATTGGATTTTGGTTATTGGGTTTGACCCGAGTTGACCAAAAGTCCACGCCTTAAAGAAATTAATTAAAAGCCCATTGGACTTTAATTAAATAAACATTGGATGTTAATCGGGCTTTGAGACCCGTAACGATTGAATTTGGAATTTAAGTCGTAAAGGTTCGTTAATAAAGTGTAATATTTAATTTGGAATTAAATAGTGAATTAGAATTAAATACAAATTGAATTGGATTTAATTATGTAGTTTAATTTAATTCAAGAATTTGTACTTTGAGTACTTATTCGCAAAAATGAGTTTGACTCGAGCAAAATCAAATCGTTGTTTGAACATTGGATGATCACTAATTATCAGATTAATTAATTGGATTAGATTGATTGATAACATGCTTGTGTGAATACATGGTTGCGATGCATGAATAATGTATATCGGATGGATATTAGATGGGTGGGGCAATTTTAGAAATTGTAATAAATTTGATTTATTAATTGGACCTGCGAGTCCAGCCTTATCACCTCCATACTCTTTGTATTCTCTTCTCACATATTCCCCTCAATGTAAATGAGGTTTCTTTAGAAGTGTAGTGTAACGGGTAGAAGAAATATTTGTGCTAGCGGGAGAGAGAAAGAGAGATTTGATCTAGATCAATGTAAAGTATCCATCCGCATATCATTATTATTTTATTCATATGCGCTTTATTATGTGTTTAGAATGCATGTTTAAGGTTGTATGATGATGAGACCTTAACAAAGATAATAAATTGGTTGACAATTTGCACGCGAAAAACCCTCACAAATATTAAGCGTTTTTCCTTCCATTGAGTGATTCTTACTCAAGATCCAAGACGGCATTGGTTTGTTGGCCAAAGTCAAGGCCTTTGTCTGTCGAAGATATGTTTGAATCACGAAGGCTTTGTTCCATATCAGTGTCTTGTCCAAGTTGTGGTTTGTTGGCCAAAGTCAAGACCACTTCTTGTCCATCGACATTGATTACGAAGCTTTCCATGGTTAATGGGTCGCGCTTGACTGGGATCACTAAGTTTGTTGTGCCAAATCCAAGGCTTAGTTGATTCAGAGGAAAAAGGTTAGGTAATACATTGGATGTATTGGTATATATAATATATATGTTTCGGACTTATATGTCCCCCTACCGGATCTAGGAATTGGATTGGATCCAATTGATCTTAGAGATTACCTAGTTAATTATCATATAATTTGTTGGCCAAAGTCAAGATTGTGTGATATTTAACGGGATCCTAGCCCACTAGGAAACACGGTTTCCCGAGTACTCGACAGAGGGTTAGAGACTCGCGAAAAATAGTGGGAGGCAAGAATTGAATTTGCAATATTCGTTCAATTACTCGCCATACGCGCTCAATCACAAATTATTTCGTCGTTAGATTAAATGTTAGTTGGACTAATATTTAAATTGTTGTTTTAATAAACAGTTGGATTGTATTATAGTTGATTATATAATTGGATTATAGTAATCAATATATTTGAATTAATTAATTTCAATTTACAGTTGATTTTATAATTAGATTATAGTAATCAATGTAATTGAGGTTAATTGATTTAAATTATATTTGATTGTATAGTTGGACTATAATAATCAATATAATACAAAGTACCATAAATCGTTGATTAAATAGTTGGACTATTAGAATCAAAATAATATTGAAAGATTGGCATTTAAAACATAATCCTGGGGAAAATGTATTTAAATGGTTTAATTTTCAAATTGGGAATAAAATTTCAGGATGGTCATGGAAAATAATAAGTTATTTTATTTGATAAAATAATATATTATGCCTAAGCCCGAAGTTAAGCAAATAGTAGAGCATAATCTTTGGAAGATTTATGTGATGATAACTTTAGTGCTTAATCCATTTTACTTGTCAAGTAGACTCCTTAATTTCTAAATCAGAACTAAGGATTAGATCCTTAAAGTATGATAATGAAATTGAAGGATTCTTTTTAGATCTTTGAAATACTAAATTGCAATAAATAATTCTTAGAGAATTAATGACTTTCAAGGAGACAAAGTCAAACTTTGCAATTAGGCAAATAGCGCAATGCGCACCTTACTTCGATATTCTAGAAACCCGAGGCTTGGCCAAAGTCTACTGGAATGTTGAAAAGGGCAAAGGAAAAATCATTATAATCTTCTGGGAAGATAAAGGAGAAATCCCAAGAAGGAATTGAAGACGAGCAAGGCTCTAACTTCAAAATTATTTGTCAACATTATGTTCACTACTAGTATTAAAATTAGATTTTAAATATTTAGTGTGATACATAAATATATGTATTGACGTTCAGAATCTATTTTGAACAGGACACTGACTTCAATAGAGATTTATCTGCGAATTGAAAACAGGACGAAAGTCGTTGTTTTAACCGTAGATACCTGAATTTAGGAACTACCTTCGGGTTAGTACTTAAATTAAGAAACTGTTATAATGTAACTAGTTTGACTAGAAACATTATCTCTATATCAGTGTATAATCCGTTGCGGATATACCTTTATATTCTAGAACACTAAAGTGTTTTATTATATAAAGATGATATTGAGATAAACACATTAGATGTAAATAACAAAATTTATATTTAGAATATAAATAAATCTCACACGTATAACATGACAAACAAATAGCTCAAACTGATTTGATCAATTAAGAAACTAATTGTGGCATAGTTGTCAGGGACACTATTAAACAAAAAATCGTATATCCACACTTTCGAAGAGTGGGTACTAGGACTAATTTGATTCTATTCAAATAAAGTCTACGAATCTAGTTTATTGGGCAAAGTGCCTATAACACTATTTAATTGGTAAAAGTGCCAGTGCCATCGATCTATTAGCCCTAGTTCATAGTGAAGCAAGTGGGCCCATGTCTAGCTAGGCTAGATGTGGATATGAATATTTCATGACCTTTACGGATGTGGCATCACGTATGGTTATGTGTTTCTTTTGAAGAACACAAATCGGAAACTTTTAGAGTTTCGACACGAAATAGACAAACAGATCGGCTAAAGCATTAAACCGTCACGGTAAGACTGTAATGGAGAATACTTAAGCAATAAGTTTCTCGTATACTTGAAAGATTATAGTATTCTTTCAAAGAGGACTCCTCCCGGAACACGTCAATTTGACGATGTGTCCGAACAAAGTAACAAAATTTTGTTAGACATAATAAGGTTAATCACAAGTCACTCTGAGCTACCATTTCCTTCAACGAATAAGCTTTAATCAGTGCAAAAACTTATTTAGAATAAGGTTCCATAAAATCTGTTTGATAGATAACGTATTAGATATGAACGAGAAAGAAACCATGTTTCTCACTCCTGATGATTTGGGATGCTAGGCATATGTTTGGATGATACCAAACAAGAACCCAAATTGGATAAGTGCCAAATGTAGGTTATCCTAGGGATACCATAAGTATTGTACTTATACACCTCACAAGAGAATAATTAGATTATTGTTCACCATGCGGTTTTCCTAAGAGGAATACCGAAATGCAGTGGTAAGTGGGAGGATAGTATAACTCGATGAAAATCGGAGTAATACTGTTCAAGGCACCGAATCTTAATGGAACATAAATAGTTCATCAAGGATGAGACTATTACCAATAATCTTCAAGTACACAAGAACCACGTAGGTCGGAGAAAGAGTCAGAAAACAACCTGGGGTATGAGTTTCTGATCTCACCTCATAAAGATGTCTATCTTATTGAGGAACACCAACTGACTACGTATGAAGAAGTGATACAAAGTATCGACTCCCTATTATGGCAAAGTGCCATAAAGTCCGAAGTGGATTCCATGTATGCCAACTATGTTTAGACACTAGTTGAAATACCGCAAGGCATTGTGCCTATTGGTACTTATAAGTCTTCAAGGAAGACATACATGGATGGCAACATACCAACGTACTAAGATAGGCTTATAGCGAAAAGGTAGAGTTATCAACATTGTGTTGATTGCGACGAAACCTTTTACCTGTTGCCATGGTAAATCCATTTGGATAATGCTTGCGAATGCTGCATGTTTCATTCATGAAATATGGCAGCTGAACAGGAAAACTGCTTTCCTTAACGAAAACCTTTGGGAGGATGTTTACAACATCTTGACGGTTTTTTCAAACCATAACAAGCAAACTAGGTTTGCAGGTTATTCGATCCATAGATGGATTGATGCAAACATTAGGTTCTTGGAATTATCGTTTTGATGTAATCATAATGGTGTATGATTTAATTCAAAACGAAAATAATTCTTGTGTATATAAGGAGGTTAGTGGGAGCGCACTGACAGTGAATGTCCTGAGTAATGATGATATATCATTTCTTGGAAATGATATTCCAATAAAATAATCGGTGAAAGCTTGGCTTTCATGATAATGACTATAAGTCGTAACAACGGTACTATAAAAGATAGAATTACGGTACAGTGAGCTAGAAATCTTCCAAGCTATATATTGTTACCGAATAAACAACAAATGCGGGTTATTGTTGCTGCTGAGGTATCAATAGAAGCCATTTGGGTCGATAATAAATCTAATTAGATTAGATATAGTTCTGTTAGCAGCTGAGCTAGGTGTCAGCACATGCTAAAGAATTAATGGTCTCATCGACGATCCAGATACTTATTTTGATAATCATCTGATTCGTTCGAATCATACATCGCGGCGATGTGATGATCGAATAAATAGCATAAGATGATAATCATGCAAATCCGCTAACGAAAGCATTTTCTCAGCAGTTTGAGCCAACCGTACATAGTTCGGGTGTCAAGCACTCGAGTGACTGGCTATAGGCCAAGTGGGAGATTGTTAGACAATTATGACCCATAACATCACTATTTGTACAGATCACGGTGTTGTTGTAAAAATTAACTATGTGACCAAGGAGATTGCACTCTTATCATTTGTGATTAGATCACCTAGATGTATAAATGATAGGAGGTCCCTATGATTTATTGCTGGACTGAGAATGATATGAGACAGTATCAATCCACGAAGGATAAATCATTAAATATCCCTAGTCAGAGTATTATCGAGATTGGACATCGATAAATACGTAAAAGACTAGTATTATACTTGTGCACGTTGTGAGGGCACAACAACATAGTCCTCATATATTTGGGTATAGGATACTCATTCAAGTGTAATAGGAGGTTGTGTTTTACCGATGGTACGGGAAACAGCTTCGCTCTGGATAGACCGCTGCGTAATCTCATTGGTAGTATGACTATGTGTCTATGGGAGTCTGCAATCAGGGTAGGTGTATTTGGTCTTAACCTGAGACTTGCACCGCTAATACTTGCGACAATCAATATACTTTGGTTGAGGTCGTCCAGGGCTTTAACAGGTTCTGTGTACGTCAATGTTGGGTATATTGAGAATCGTAGTGTGTTGGGTGTGATGTTAAGACGGAAGTATCACTCCAGTCATATGGAGATGATGGTCACATAGGATACGGAACTTGTTCTCTTAAATGCTCGAGCTATCGGGATATTATGACAAGGTCATGTATATCCGATTATAGAGACTAGTTACCAGACATCTGATATGTGCTTTATACGGGGCAGACACAATTCCAGCCCCTGGCCTAGCACGTGATCATCTGATGCTGGATCGACATACACAATACTACTGTATACTACGCTTGATATAGATCACATATTCCTATAAGGATATTTATGGAGAATTGGGCAGGCATGGCGTTTTGCTAGAAGCCAACATTGTCTTGTAAATCGGTATAAACGTAGTACGGGGTACTTACGTGTTCGGATAGTCCGACGACCGAATTTACTGCCAACATATCCGGGAATCTCATGGGTCGCTTCCCGAAGATTAACCGATGATGTATGACTCGCACTTTAATTAATCTGGGATTAATTAGAAGAGAGAGAAAATTAATCTAGGATTAATTACAGAGATATTTTATCTGGGATAAAATATTAATTAAGAGAGAGAACGATTAATTTGGAATTAATCGATAAAATAATATATTTGATATATTACGCGAAATTGGATTTAGACGCGGAATTAAAATTAGATTTTAATTCGGGCGAACGAATTAATTTAGAATTAATTCGTTAGCAACGTGAATAGTGATTTCGCTAGGCGTAATCGTTTAATTATGTCGCGACGGAAAATTCATTAATTTGGAATTAGCGAACCCGAGCTCGAGATTATTTGTGAACGCATTCGCATTTTAAATTCGAGTGCGGCACGCAAGTCAAATCAAGCGTCAAATCGCTAGTCACATCAAGCGTCAAATTACATGTCACTTTAAGTGATGTGACAATTTGAGTGATTGATTGATATGGTAGTTGAAAGCATTAATTATGCTTTTTGCTTTTGAATTTTTTGCTTTTTGAAAATTGGTAAATGGTTTTATTATTTTTGGAAAATATAAAACCCATTTACACTTTTCATTTTCTCTCTCCCAATTTTCGGTATTACCTCTTTCCCTCCTCTCTCTCCTTTACGGTCTAAGAGACCCATTTACTTCTTCTTCCATCTCTGTTTCTGCCGAGTAAAAGGAGAAGCAAAAAGTTGTTTTGTTGCAAAACAAAGGTGCTAGCACACACCATGAGTCATCCTAAGGTGTTAGGGCAGCCATTTCGTGAGCATGGAACCATTTTGGAAGCTTGAAGCTTGGAGCGTCAATGGTGTCTTCCATGGCCGAATCTTCAAGGAGCAAGAAGCAGCAAAACCGAGTAGTCCACTGCAATGAGAAGCTACTGCCGTGACATTTGAGGAAGCTTGAAGGCTTGTGTTCTTCGTTGCATCCAATTCGTTCATTGTGAGTATATTCTACACCTCCTTTGATGTGTATTCACTTGTTTCATTGCTTGATTTCATGATCTTGGGACCTAATCTAGAAACCAACACTTGAAAGACCATTTCCCCCTGAACCCGCAGAAGATGCTGACCAAGATACATTTGATGCTTGGAAGAAACACGTCGATGATGATGAGCAAGCATTTTGCATAATGCTTGGCTCTATGTCGGATGAACTTCAGAAAGCTCACGAAGATATGGATGCTCAAACCATCATCTTTCACTTGAAGGAGTTGTATGCAACTTTCATTCATACTGTGAGATTCCAAGTGCCATGTGCCTTATTCCAAACAATGTATAAAGAATAATCTGTTAGTGGACATGTGCTTAAGATGATTGGCCACATTGAAAAATTGGCCAACCTCGGGTTCATCATGGATCATGAGATAGGTCACGATCTAATTCTTCAGTCCTTACCAAAAGAATTCTCTAACTTTATTATGCAGTTTCATCTGTCTGATAAAGAAGCTAAATTACCAGAATTGCACAATCTGATAAAGCAAGCAGAGAATGACTTGAAACCATAGCTTAAAACCTCCGTCATGCTTACGGGTACGGACCTGAAGCCACGAGGCCCAAAGAAAAATAAGGGCAAGGCCAAGGCTCTAGATCACCTAAAGCCCAATGGTAAGATGGAGAAGAAAAAGGGAAATAAGAAATGTTTCTTTTGTGGAAAGAAGGGTCATTGGAAGAAAGACTGCAGATCCTTGAAAGCCAAGGATGTTAGGGAAGCCCAAGAGGACAAGAGGCCCAATGCTTTAGGTATGTCATAGTAGTATCGAGATTGGACATCGATAATGCGAAATAAGCTAGTATTACACTTGTGCGCGTTATGGAAGCGTAACGACATAGTTCTCATATATTTGGGTATTGGATACTCATGCAAGTGTAATATGAGGTTCTGTTTACCAATGGTACGGGAACAGCTTCGCTCTGGATAGACCCCTCGGAATCCCATTGGTAGTATGACTATGTGTCTATGGGAATCCGAATCAGGGTAGGTGGATTTGGTCTTAACCTGAGACTTGTATCGCTAATAATTACAACAATCAGTACGCTTTGGTTTTGGTCATCCATGGCTTTAACAGGTTCTGTGTATGCCTCTGATAGGTTTATTGAGAATCGTAGTGTATTGGGTGTGATGTCAAGATGGAAGTATCACTTCAGTCATATGGAGATGATGATCACGTAGGGATACAGAACTAGTACTTTATTATTTTGCAACTTTCGGGTTAATATGACAAGGTCATGATTATCCGATTAAAGAGACTAGGTAGCTAGTGATCTGATTTATGCTTCGTACGGGGCAGACATTATTCCAGCCCCAGGCCTAACATGTGACATCTGATACTGGATCGCAATACGAAATACTTTGTATACTATGCCTGTTATAGATTATATATATTCCTTAAAAGAATATTTATGGAGAATTGGGTAGGCACGACGTTTTGCTAGAAGCCAAGCATGTCTTGTAAATTGGTAAGAACGTGGTACGAGGTACGCACATGTTCGGATAGTCCGATGACCGGATTTACTGCCAACATATCCATGGATCTCATGGGTCGCTTCCCGAAGATTCACCGATGACATATGACTCGAACAGAATTAATCTGGGATTAATTATGAGAGAGAGAGAAAATTAATCTAGGATTAATTACAGAAAGAATTTATCTGGGATAAAATTCAAATAGAAGAGAGATAACGATTAATTTAGAATTAATCGATAAAATAATATATTCGATATATTAAATGAAATTAGATTTCATAGCGGAATTAAAATTGGATTTTAATTCGGGCGAACGAATTAATTTAGAATTAATACGTGAGCGACTTTCGTAATAATTTTATAAGGCATTATTATTTAATTAAATTTGATTTAATTAAGTTGCAACGGAAAATTTGTTAATTCGGAATTAACGAACCCGAGCCCGGAATGTGTTTGTGGGCCCACTCGAATTTTGAATTAAAGTGGGGCCCACATCAAGTCACATCACAAGTCAATATCATCACTTTATTTGATGGAAGTTTTTAGTTGGTGATGGCTTGATTTACACACTTTCTTATTTTAATTATGAAAAGGTGAGTGACATTTTACTAACTTGGATTTGGTATATGTCGTTGATTTTTGGAAAATCAAAAACACTTCACTCTCTTTTTCTTCTCTTCATCGTGAAAGCCTCTCTCCCTCTCTCAATTCTCATTTTGCCGAGAAAAACAAAGAACCAATGGAAGAATTTTGTTACAATTTTCTTCCTAAGCTAGCACTTAAAGAGTCAACAAAGGTGATAGGGAAACAATCCCTTGAGTTTGGAATTCAAATTCAAAGTTTGGAGCTCAACCATACAAATCAAATGAGAGCTTAGAGCACTTCTCAAAGGAGCAAATTTTTGTTGTCTACGCATCCATATAACCGATCGTTGTAAGTATTTTTCTGCAATCTTACTTCGAGTATTCACATGTTTTATGCTTAATTGATCCTAGACATGTTCTTAGAGAACCCCAACAATGGTATCAGAGACAAATTAAGCATGAAATGAATTAGGGTTCATAAACTTGAATTTGGGTATTTTTGCTTGGAGCATGATTTCGTCAAATTGATTGTTTGAGTATGTTTAGATTATGATAACTTAAAGTTATGCATGATTAATTTTATGAAAAATTAATAAGATTAATTTCCCCAAATTGGATAGCTTGGCCGATAGTTTGAGTCCTATTATGTCATGGTGATTTTTGATTTATAGACCATTGGATGTGTTTAAAATACATGAGTATATTGATTTGTGATTTAATTAGATTGAAATCAAAATCGGATATAAAAAGCCTAAATTATCGTGAGCTTAAGAGCATGATTATGACTTGATTTTGCTTCAATTGTGTTGGACATGTATTGAATATGATAAAACATGATTAATTAATTAAATTAGTATTTTGGAAATGTTAATTTAACTAATTAATTATGGCTATACACTTTAATTAAATAAATTGTGATATTTGGAATGTTTGAATTTAATTAATTAAGCTTCAATTTGGAATTGGGCTAAAATTGTTGTATTTGGGCCTGATGGGCTTGGTTGGGCCAAGTTGGTTTAGGACAATTGGATTGGATCCAATTTGGGCCTAAAACAATTCCGTTACGTCCAAATATAATAAATGCGCCTTTAAATATTTAATTGGGCCTAATGGGCGGAAATTAATTTTATGGCAAATAGGGTGATTCCTGTTGACAATTATGACCCATAGCGTCACTATTTGTAAAAGACATTGTGGTTTTTGTACAAATTAACTATGTGACAATGGAAATTGCTATTTTATCATTTTGTAATTTGATTACTTGAATATATAAATGATAAAAGTCCTTATGATTAGTTCCGGATTAATAAGATATGAGACAATATCAATCCACAAAGGTTTAATCATTAAATATCCCTAGTCGTAGTTGTAGGCACTGTATTTTTTGCATTTAAGTCCTGATGAGGAGTCTCACACGGAGACACTAACTTTTAAATCGCGGAAGTCGCGGGAAACATACGTCGGAAGGGAAAAGACGGAAATCAGTATTTTGCCGAATTTAACTCGTTTGTTTAGCTTCGGGATCGCTTGTAGACCTTTGTTTTAAAATCCACCTCGGTCCAAAATTCCCGCAAACCACTTGGCCTTGACCTAAAACCCCCCGCGAGCCCACACACCACTAAGACCACCACCAAAAGCCAACCACAAGCCTAAAGCTAAGCCCACACGCCCAAGCCCATTGAAAACACATCCAAAATAATAAAACACATATTTAACACATGTGAAATTAAAACAAATCTAAAAAATCATATACCAAATTAAAATAAAACAAATAAACATCAAATAAACCTATTCATATTTTAAACAAATCTTGTCCCCAATTAAATATATGCTTTCCTTGTGAGACACAAATTGATTCATTTCCTTTTCAAACAAGAGAAACCCTAGCAATTGTCTATAAAAGAAACACAAAACCAACCCTCACCTCTCATAGCACTAACTCACGGCACCAACAACAAAAAGAAACAAAAAAAAAACCAAAGCTCTTTCCTCTCTCTCTCAACCGATTAGTACAAAAACCCTAAAGCACTAGCCTTCACGGATCCACACATCAAGAGCCCCTCACGTAAGCCATTCAATCACGCCAATACACCCTCATTCACAGCAAGCTTTTACCATACACTCACACCTTTTTCCCCTCCACAACAGCCCTCATCCTTCACGCCATTGCCCTTCCAGCAACTCACCTGATTCATGCCACAACACCATCAGCCACAAACACACGCACACAAAGCACTCACACTCATCACAACAACACGTAAGCCACATGCCCCTCAACTCATCAACAAAAACCTCACGCCACCTGCCCACTCACCAGCCTCATCCATCACGCTAAAGCCACCTCAACAGCCCTTGCGCCTAACCACAAAAAATCCAGCCCTTGCGCCTAGCCACACACACCGTAAACAACCATTGCATCCAGCCTACGTAGCACGCCCCTTTGAAGCCAACAAACTACCGTGAAACCCCCCTAATTTACCGAGAAAACTGCCTAAAACAATCACCGAATTAACCCAAAAATAGCAGCCCAAATACCCTGAAACAGCAGCCTAAAATCACCAAAAACAATGAACAAAAACTGCACTTAAAACCCTTAAAATTACCATAAAAATAGTAGCCCTTTTACCGCAAAAATAGTAGCCTTTTACCGCAAAATAGTGACTTAAAATAGCAGCAAAACAGCAGTGAAATGGGGTAAAAATAGCAGCCCAAACAGCGAAACAGCGAGGGAAAACGTTGAACCAGTGAACCAGAGGAGTTGCAAAGCATCAACCCTTTCGACGACCGTGTACCGTACTTCCGAGAGACGATTTAAAAGGTTAGACTTGAGGGCACTTTTCGTATTTATTTTCATTCATCTTCTAATTGTTTTATTTTTTTTTTTTGCATGAGAGTCGTTTGTAGATGCATGTTGTAGCTTTGAATGGATGGGAAAATGTGTCGTCTCTTGTGGTATATAGAATGGAAACCCAAACGTAAATTCTGTAGCCGAATCCGAATGGACGGTAGTGCAGTCTGTACTTGTGAGACAACTCCACGTACCACTTGAGTAAATGGCACATATTTTACTTTATTTTATCTTGTGTATTTATTATCCGCATTTTATATTCCGCCATTTAATTTCCGTATATTATTTGTTCGTGTAATGATGAGATAGTGCGCATGGGCAAATCAAGTTAGATTAAAGGTCCTCCGTTTTGAGGGATAAAAAGTATAAGGGCTACCTTTGCCACGATGTTTTGCCGCGTCGGACGAAGTACGTTTGTTTGGATGTGAGATATGTTCAACTGAGCATACAAAGTCTTATATTGTTTTCTTTATTTTTTATGCATTGTGATGTGATGCGCATTGGCTTATTACGTTGGTCTAAAGGTCCTCCATTTTGAGGGATAAAAAGCCTAAGGGCTACCTTTACCACGATACTTCGCCGCGCTTTTATATTCCGTCTTTTACTTTATGTACATTAGTTATTTATGTAATTGATGATATAGTGCGCATGGGCTTAGAATGTTGGTCTAAAGGTTCTTTATTTGAGGGAGGAAAAGTCCAAAAGGCTACCTTTATGACAGTACTTCACCGCGCCTTTTATATTCCGTCTTTTACTTTACGTACATTAGTTATTTATGTAATTGATGATATAGTGCGCATGGGCTTAGTATGTTGGTCTAAAGGTTCTCTATTTGAGGGAGGAAAATTCCAAAAGGCTACCTTTATGACAGTACTTCGCCGCACTTTTTATTATTCCGTTGTTTGCTTTTTGTAAGTCATCTCCTTGCATAATCATGCATCATATTGCAATGCGCATGGGAAAATAAAGTTGGATTAAAGGTCCTCAATTTTGAGGGATAGAAAGCCGAAGGGCTACCTTTGCCACGACGTTTTGCCGCGTCGGACAAAGTATGTTCGATTGAATGTGAAATACATTTAATCCGACACTCGAAGTCCTATATAGATGTGGGCATATGTCGCATCTCTTTTCTTTCACTTTCATTGTCTATCTTTTGCTTCGCATCATCGCACGTTTATTTTAATGTACAACTGCCTCATTAGTTATCCCTTTGCATTACGTACCTAATTGCTTTTATTTATTATGCATGATTGTACAATTATCATTTCCTTACATTTCTGTATCCATGAATAAGGTGTGCTTATGAAGTTGTATGTTTGCCATATTTTAATTTTATGCATGCAAATTTGGACATAGGTTATATGTAAATAGGTTGTATGCAAATTCAGACATAGGTTATATGCAAACTAAGATATGAGCCTTGTACTTATGCATGTGAACTTAGAAATAAAATACCCTTGGGAATGTATGTTGATAGATTCGATTAAATTATTGCACAAATCATATCATTACAAATGGCATAAGTAAGGGACCATTCCGAACCCAATGGTTTGAGGTCTTTCCTTGCGAGGGGTGAGTGCAGCCTTAAATCATTTCCTGATTCACACGGGTGAGGACTCCATGTTATTTCTCCGGTTTAGTCCCCCGCGGGCTACTCCGTACTCCCAACCTGGCCGCAAGCCTGGAACATTGTCGTCCAACTTCTGTGTCCTACAGTCTGGCGACTCCACTGGGGATAGAGAATCGGCCCCGAAATAATGTCTTGTAATGTTTGTGACTTTTGCTTTAAGTTAACAGTGTCTATTATGGGTTGATGGGGTCGAATCAAAGGCATTGTTAAGGCTAGATGATGGTTTGGTGTCTTCCTTCATTCACTACCTTTCTATAAGGAAAAGCTGTGAGGGCACCTAGATAATCATTAACTGTAGCTTGTTGTGACAGACTAATTTGGAGGACTTTTTGTTTATTCCTGTCACCAAGGCGATAAAAGCCTAAGAGACTTGGGTATTTAAAAGAGTTCGCTCCACCCTCTCTCTGGGGAATCTACAATGGGAAATCCATTTGACAGTTAGTCACACACCGTAACTCGTTGGCACGTACCTTAAGATATAAAAAAGGTGCGCTCACTTGGTCGCTTGAACCCTTGAGTGGAGAGTCCTAGTTGTGGGTAATCATTCGTCAGCGAGAGCCTTTATCCACACTCCCGTAAACCCACGTGTGAACCTTAATCGTAGAACTAGTAGAAATCATTTCCTTATGTTTATGTTTGGGACCATTGTCATTTGGATTCGGTTGGACTTCTTGTCAAGAAATGTGAACTTGTTGGGCCATTTAAACTGGGACGAGTTTGTATCTTATGACGATTGGGCCAAATGTCTCTGAAATGTCGATGGGCCACTCTATAGAAATTGTTTCTTTATGCTTGTGTTTGGGCCCCTTATCATTTGAAGTCGTTTAGGCATGTTATCGCAAAGTGTAAACCTATTGGGCCTTTTCAACTGGGACAAGTTTGCACCGCGCAATGGCATGGTTAAATGCTTTAAAATGATAATGGGCCAACCTATACATTCTATACATCTCATGCATCATATGCACGCATACATGCTAATATATGGTTTTAAAGACACCATAGATTCCCGTTGGGTAAGGGAAGAGGGAAGACTCACCAAGAGACCGATAACAAACATGAGTGAGTTAGAGAATGAGGTATCCCGTATGGATCAGTTTGAGAACAGTCTCACCAAGATTACTGAACAATTACAAGCCTTGCCTGCTGTTGTGGCTAATATGGCTGTGCCCCGTGCTGGGGGAATTCTGAGAATGTGAGGCGTGAGGAGCCTCCGAATTGGGTTAGGGGATGATATCCCCACTTTTGATGATGACATGGCAGAATATGTGACAGGAAGAATGATTGGGTCTCAGGCAGAATTTCAGAAGCTTCGGGATCAGGTAGAAACGGTTACCCGCAAAATGAGGGGTAACCATGAAGAGTTGTTAGATTATGAAGCAATGACTTTTGAAGAACAGCTGCCAGCTCAGTTCAAGATGCCTGATATGGCCAAGTTCAATGGGAATGGGGACCCGAGGGTCCATCTTCGACAAAATGTTTCAGTTATGAGTTCAGTGGGCTTGTCACAGCGCCAAGTGCATAAAATGTTTGGAATGTCACTTGAGGGGGCGCCGGTAGTTTGGTATCATAGCCTAGAAAGGAAGGTTAAGGAAGACTTGAGGGAACTGGCTGAAGCTTTTCTGAAGCAATATGTTACAGATTTAGAAATTGATTTTTCACTCCGTGATTTGGAGAACACTAAGCAGAAGCCGGAAGAAAGCTTCAAGGAGTATGTAGACCGCTGGAGAAGCCAGCTTCTGAAAATGCAGACTCGGTCTTCGGAGAAGGACCAAATAAAGATGATCATCAAAGGTACCAAGCCTTCCATCTACGGCAAGTTGAGGAGGATGACCTCCATGATTGCGGATTTCTGACAGCTGAGGGAAACTATCATGGATATTGAAGAAGAGGAAGTCGAGAATCGAAAATTTTATAGTCTGAATAGGAGGACTGTTAGCGGATCCTCAGATGTTAAGCCTTTTTCTACTGAAGTTACTGCCATTAAAAACCGACGGTTTTCCAACCTGGGCAGACCTTTATCCAAAGTGCTTGAGAAATTGACAAGGCAAGGACTCTTGAAACCCTTGGAGCCTAAAATACTCCCAAATCCTCCCCCACCACACCTCAACATGAACCGTTATTGTCACTTCCACCAGCATCACGGTCATGACACCGATAGCTGTGCTCGCCTCAGATATGAAATCCAAGACCTCATAGACTCCCATAAGATACCCGACCCTGAAAAAGAACAGCCCAATACAAACCATAACCCTTTACCTAACTATCACTCTATCCCACCGCCTACCTACATGATTAGCTCCGGCCTACCGGAAAGCTTTGTACTCCAAACTTTCAACCACCAAACTTCTTGCATGAGGATATGGGATGACGACAATGAAGAACCATAGGCCAAGGAAGAAGGCGATGTCGTGGATGATGAAGTTGTTCTCCCTAATTTATTTGATACTATATTTTTAATAAAGACATTGATTTTATCTACTTGTTCCAACATTTTCTCAATGATAATAAAGATGTTCATTGTGCTTACCTGCCCGAGTCTCATCCTTTTGTAGGAAACGCTTTCCCTCGCGCAGCGGAAGCGATTAGGCTCACGGATCGAACTTGAAAATTTTTTTGCTCTTCCCTTTGCTTAGCCGAACCACACTAGTGGATTCACTGATGTTTTGGACAAAATCTCAGCTCCGGAATAGCCCCGAAACAGTCCCCGAATAGTCCTTCAACTGCAGTGAAATAACAGACTGTTTTGGACACGTTATGGGCGCGAACTGCACCCAGTTTCAGGTCTGATTTGCGCCACTCACTGCTCAATTTCAGATCTGATTTTTCTCCAAAAATCAATCCTAACACAGCCCTAAAATTATCCTAAGTGTGTTTCCCAAAATCCCGAATGAAAACCAAACAAAACGGAGCTCCCTGAGAACTTGTATCTGCGCAAATTGCAGGGATTCCAGGGGCTGGTTGCCGTGACTTGTGTTAAGTATTTGGGGATGTTTTTCAATGTCACGAGGTCTTCCGAACTATGTCTCGACACTAACGGAGGGTAGTGTGGGCTACACTCACAAATTAATCTCTAAACGGTTTAGAGAATAATCACACACACCAAAAGAATTATCAACTCTTGAGAGCTTGGAGAAGGAGATGTAGGCTAGGGTTTTCAAAGTCTTGGATCTGAAAAATTAAATCATAATTTTTCTTTTATACTTGTGGATAATGTTTCATAAAACAAATCAACCACTAGTCTCCCATCTCTCTCAAATTCGGCCAAGGGGTAGGATTTCTAGTTTGATTTTGCTTCCAAAATAAAAAATCCCTAATCCTTATCCTTATTTTAGGTAATTTCGGCCAAGGTAGGGTATTAGGATTTGATTTTGTTTCTCAAACAAACAAATCCTATTCCTTATCAATAAGGAATCCTACCTTGGTAATAATTCTTAGCCATTATTAAATATATCATATATAATTAATGTTCTATTTAATAATTATCATATAATTATTAATACATTATATTAACTTTTAATAAAGTCTCAAGTGTGATTAATTAAGTATTTAATCATATTATAATATTTATTCTTTGTGAGTATATATTGGACCGTTCCAATTATATTAGCTCCGCTAAAGTATATCGAGCTAGCACGGGGACCAAGTGGACCTACGGTTTGAGCTCCAATAATCTCGAAATACTAATTAAGCTCTTAATTAAATATTCCGAATTATTAACTTCGAATTATTCCACTAAAATTCCGAAGTTGCACTCTCATTACCGTAGATGAAATATTAAGCCGAACCAATTCGGTGTCCACCGATATAGTCATTGCATACGAATTGATCCTTCACGAATATCTCGTAATTAGAGCCGGGTCATAATGTCCTTTAGACCCTTTTAATTATTTTTACCTTAAGTACCATTGATTCTCTAATGAACGATTTATTCACAACTGTTATGAATATTAATCTTTCTATTCGTAATAGAAAAACTTGAGCGCTCAAATCGTTCAAGTACCGAATCAACCCTTAAGAGAGATATTCATCTACTTCTCGTAAGAAGGAGTGAATTCCATGTCTATGTAAAACGTTCCCAGCTACATAACAGACTATGCCCCCAAAGTACGTAGTTATTGGTTGGGATTGCAACACCAACCTCACCTTTGTAAATCAAAGAACACAACCCGTTATGCAAGAGTTCGTCGTAGTATACTCAGGATTAAGATCAATCCATATATGACCATCAAGTAGATCGAAATGACTTTCTTTTTTTAACGGATATTTTAAGAATGTCATTTCTATCTAGGCCCAGTCCTATATGATCACATCATATAAGGTGCCTCCATTCTCATGTCTCTATATGGACGATCCGGTAAGATCGTCATCCAAATATAGAATGGACCGCAGCTATAGATAAACCACAAACAAAGTACCCGGTTTGTTTGCTCTCTATGGACTATTTAAGATTACTAACTTCAGTCTTAAATCCTCTGGTGCATGACGTTCATACACCAAGTCTGAAGGTACATAAGTAATCTACGGTATTTATGAAGATATATAATATGCGATATTGAACAAACAATAGATAAATGAATAATGCATCCTTTTATATTCAAACACATGAAGCTGTTTACATCACATGTAGCTCTAGGGCATACATCCCAACAATCTCCTACTTGCGCTAGAGCAAATGGGACATGTCACGTAAGCCTATACCATCTAGGTGACCTTCAAACACTTTAGCCGACAAGGTCATTGTAAACGGATAAGCTAGGTTCTTTAAACTTCCCTCTATTTGCTTCCCCTCATGTGGCTTCTTGGTTCTTTGGAGTTTGCCACTTTCCACTATTATCGTAATAGAGGGTGAGTGGTGTATCCATATCGGAACAACTTCCAGATCTCCCAAGAATTTACGGAGCCAGACTGCTTCCTTAGCTGCTTCACAAGCCGCTACATATTTAGCCTCATGGTGGAGTCGGCAATGCAAGATTCTTATGCTCCGCCATACAATAGCCCCACCACCTAGGGTGAACACTGATCCAGATGTTGATTTCCTGGAATCAACATCTGTCTGAAAATCAGAGTCTGTATATCCTTTTAGGATCATATCCTCACCGGAATATACTAGCATATAATCTCTCGTTCTCTTAAGATATTTGAGAATGTGTTTCATAGCCACCCAGTGATCCAATCCCGGATTTGACTGAAACCTACTGACTACTCCCACTGCAAAACAGATGTCCAGTCTCGTGCATAACATGGCATACATGAGACTACCAACTGCTGAGGCGTATGGGATATGTCACATTTCCTCAACGCCTTGAGGTGTCTTAGGAGACTGTTCCTTCGACAAATGAATTCCATGCCGATAAGGCAGATTGCCTTTCTTGGAATTCTACATCCCGAATCGCACAAGAATCTTGTCGATGTAGGATGTCTGAGACATAGCTAACAGTCGTTTCTTGCGATCTCGAAGTATCTGGATCCCAAGAACATAACTTGCATTTCCCAAATCTTTCATTTGGAATTGCTCAGCTAGCCAGGTTTTTACGTCTGATAATATTCTTACATCATTCCCAATGAGTTAGATGTCATCAACGTATAAGACAAGAAAAACCACATTCCCGTCAATGACGCGCTTGTATACACAAGGCTCATCAATATTTTGCTCAAAATTATAAGACTTGATCGTTGTATCAAATCTTATATTCCAAGATCGAGATGTCTGCTTGAGTCCATAAATGGACCTTTGCAGTTTGCAAACTTTTTGCTCTTGACCTTGGGCGGTGAACCCTTCTGGTTGTATCATATAGATACTTTCATCAAGATTGCCATTCAAGAATGCAGTCTTGACGTCCATTTGCCAGATTTTCATAGTCATAATATGCGGCTATGGATAGAAGAGTGCGGATGGATTTTAGCATAGCTACTGGCGAGAAAGTTTCCTCATAGTCAACTCCATCTTTCTGGGTATAACCCTTGGCCACTAGTCTAGCTTTGAAGGTCTGTACCTTCCCATCTGATCCCCTCTTCCTCTTGTAGATCCACTTGCAACCTTGGTCTACAAGTTCCCAGACTGAGTTGGAGTACATCGACTCCATCTCCAGGTTCATGGCTTTGAGCCATTCTTCTTTGTCAGGATCATCCATTGCACTACTGTAGGTCAATGGATCATCTACACCATCGCTGGAGGCGACAATTTGTGCCTCTCCAGCCCCTAAGTAGCGATCAGGTTGTCGTACAACCCTCCCACTACGTCTGGGTGGTAGATCATTCTGACTTGGAAGTATCTGACTATCAGATGTCGAAGGTGCTTGTATGTATTTGTCAACTTTTGTTGACGATGGCGCGCTGGTCGAACCAGTAAGTAACTCCTCGAGTAACATTTTACTACGAGGTTTGAACTCCCTCATGTAGTCCTCCTCTAGAAACATAGCATTTGTCGATACAAATACTTTGCTATCATCGGGACTGTAGAAGAATCCTCCCTAGTCTCCTTCGGGTAGCCTACAAATAGGCACACCTGAGAACGTGGTTCCAGCTTTGTAGTCTTATTTTCACACATGTGCTGGACACCCCCATATGCGGAAATGTCGTAAACTAGCTTTACGACCATTCCACAACTCTAAGGGAGTCTTAGGAACAGACTTAGATGGAACTACATTAAGGATATACATTGCGGTTTGCAGTGCATATCCCAGAATGAACTAGGTAGTGAGCTATAACTAAACATAGATCTCATCATATCTAGTAGGGTTCGATTTCTCCTTTCTGCAACACCATTTTGTTGTGGTGTTCCAGGTGCTGTGAGCTGGGATACTATCCCGTGCTCAACTAAGAATTCCTCGAAGTCTATGTCGAGGTATTCTCCTCCACGATCCGATCGTAGAGTTTTGATTGTCTTACCTAATTGGTTCTCAACCTCAGCACGATACTCTTTGAACTTTTCAAAGGTATTGATTTGTGATGCATTAGGTAGACATACCGATATCTTGAATAGTCGTCAATGAATGTGACGAAGTATTCATAACCACCTCGGGCTTTTACATTCATCGGTCCACAAACGTCCGAATGTATTAGCTCTAGTGGTTGATTGACTCTTATACCTTTCCAGAAAAAGGTCTCTGGTCATTTTTCCTTCTAGACAGGACTCACAAACTGGTAAAGTCCCGAGCTTTAACTGGTTTAAGGCTCCGTCTTTATCAATCTATTTATTCGGTCAAGGTTGATGTGACCAAGTCTAAGATGCCATAGATATGTGTCATCGTGAGAAATCTTTTACGTTTCGTTTTAGTTTTTCAACCTTAAACATTTCAGTGTTGAGCAGTGACTTATGCGTTAACGGTCTTAACACATACAAGTTATTTCTGAGTTTCATGTGCATATAGTCAATCCATTTCTACCAATAATAACCAAATTGCTATTAAAAGAAATAGAATAACCATCATCCATAAGTCTAGAAACAGAAATCAGATTCCTGCGGAAACCAGGAATGATAACACATCGTTCAAATTTAAATAACTATTATTATAAAACTTAAACTAGAAACTCCCACTGCTCTGCTTGAAACGGCATCCCCTGTCCTGACTCTCATGGTGTAGTAGCACCTTCAGCAAGGTCCCTCCATGAATCAAGTAGCTGTAAAGAAGAACAAACATGGTTAGTGGCCCCATAATCAATAATCCAAGCGGATTTGTCATCCTCCACCAATAGAGATTCAATAACGAGTAAATCATATTTACTGTTTCCTTTTTCTCCTTTAGCTCAGCAAGGTATTTAGGACAGTTCCTTTTCCAATGCTTTTT
>SKCR01023396.1:0-62064 GCA_019454045.1 Zanthoxylum bungeanum | reverse complement strand
TAATTAATCCAATTTAACTATATGGACTTTTATCATTTATATATCCAAGTAATCTAATTACAAATGATAAAATAACAATTTCCTTTGTCACATAGTTAATTTGTACAAAAACACCATGTCTTTTACAAATAGTGATTCTATGGGTCATAATTATCCAACAATCTCCCACTTGGCTCATAGCCAATCACTCAAGTATCTAACACTTGAACTATTGACATGTCGCTCAAACTTTTACTGAGAAATAGCTTTTGCAGTGGATTTGCAATGTTGTCATCTGATGCGATCTTCTCGATCTTCATATTGCCACGATGTATGATCTCACGAATCAGATGAAACTATCGAAGTACATGCTTGGATCGTTGATGAGACCGCTGTTCCTTAGCTTATGTTATAGCCCCATTATTGTCACAATACAAAGGTTCGGGCTCAGCTGCTAATGGAACTACTCCTAATCTAATTAGGAATTTACGGATCCAAATTGCTTCTTTTGTTGCCTCAGCTGCAATAATATATTCTGCTTCTGTTGTTGAATCAGCAACAGTCTCTTGCTTGGAAGATTTCCAGCTCACTGTTTCGTTGTTCAAACAAAATATATACCCCGATTGTGACTTACAGTCGTCTTTATCGGTTTGGAAACTTGCATCGGTGAACCCAGTCACCTCAAGTTCTCCATCTCCATAGACTTAGAAGGCATCCCTAGTTCGTCTAAGATACTTAAAGATGTTTTTAACAGCGATCTAGTGACCATCACCTGGATCGGCCTGATAGTGACTGCACATGCTCAAAGCATACGAGACATTAGGTCGCGTACATATCATGGCATACATGATCGATCCGACAGCAGAAGCGAACGAGATCCGATTCATTGAATCTCTCTCATCTTGAGTTTTAGGACACATGTCCTTAGATAGAGAGACGCCATGTGACACCGAAAGTAGCCCCCTCTTAGACTGATCCATGTTGAATGTCTTCAACACTTTGTCAATGTACGAGCTCTGAGAGAGTCCAAGCAGCTTTCTGGATCTATCCCGATAGATCCTTATTCCTAGAATAAAGGCTACTTCTCACAGGTCTTTCATGGAGAATTTTAATGAAAGCCAATCTTTCACCGATTGTAGCATGGGAATGTCAATGCCTAAAAGCAATACATCATCAACATATAGGATAATGAATGTCAGTGCGCTCCCACTAACCTTCTTTTATACATAAGATTCATCTTCATTTTGAATGAAAACATATTCTTTTATAATCACATCAAAACGTTGGTTCCAAGAACGCGATGTTTGCTTCAATCCATAAATGGATCGATTTAACTTGCAAACCTTGTTTACATGTTTTGGCATGACATAACCGTCAGGCTGTTGCATATAAACATCCTCCAAAAGGTTTATATTAAGGAAACCAGTTTTGACATCCATCTGCCATATTTCATAATCGAAATATGCAGCAATAGCAAGCATTATCCGAATGGATTTAATCATGGAAACAGGTGAAAAAGTTTCATCGTAGTCGACACCATGTCATTGATGATACCATTTCGCTACAAGTCTAGCTTTGTACGTTTGTATGTTACCTTTCATGTCCGTCTTCCTTTTGAAGACTCATTTACAACCAATAGGCTTAACGCCTTCTGGTACATCATCCAGTGTCCAAACTTGGTTGGTATACATGGAATCCATTTCGGACTTCTTGGCCTCTTGCCATAAAGCGGAGTCGATACCTTGTATCGCTTTCTCATACGTAGCCGGTTCATTATCCTCAATAAGATCAATATTTATATGAGGTGAGATCAGAAACCGATACGTCTCAGGTTGTTTTCTGACTCTCTCCGACCTACGCGGTTCTTGTGTATTAGAAGATTATGGAATATTCTCATCCCTGATGGACTGTTCGTGTTCCGATAGGGGGTCGGTGCCAGGAATAGTATCACTCCGATTTTCATCGAGTTCTACTTTCCTCCCACTTATCACTGCAACGATGAATTCCTTTTCGAGGAAAAATGCATGAAGAGCAACAAATATTTTGTTCTCTTGTGGGTTGTAGAAGTAATATCATTTGGTTTCCCTAGGATACCCTACAAATAGGCACTTATCCGATTTAGGTTCTAGTTTGGTACCATCCAAATGTTTTACGTATGCCCAGCATCCCCAAATCTTCAGGAATGAGAAACCCGGTTTATTTCCTTTCAATATTTCATATGGAGTTTGTCCAACAGACTTTGATGGAACCTTATTCAAAATAAGTATTGTACTGTTCAATGCGTATCCCCGAAAGGAAATTGGTAGCTCAGTGCGACTCATCATAGACCTTACCATGTCCAACAAAGTTCGATTTCTCCATTCGGACACACTGTTCAATTGAGGTGTTCCGGGAGGAGTCCACTGTGAAAGAATACCCTATTATTTCATGTAATCGAGAAACTCATTGCTCAAGTACTCTCAACCACGGTCAGACCGTAATGTTTTAATACTTTTGCCAGTCTGATTTTCTACTTCATGTCGAAACTCTTTGAATTTCTCAAAAGTTTCCGACTTGTGTCTCATAAGATACACATAACCATAACATGATGCATCATCCGTAAAGGTTACGAAGTATTCATATCCACCTCTAGCCTGGGTAGACATAGGCCCACATACGTCACTATGAATGAGGGCTAACAGTTCGGTGGCACGTACACCCTTACCACTAAAAGGTGTTTTAGGTATTTTGCCTAATAAATAGGATTTGCAGACATCATATGAATCAGGATCAAATACGTCGAAGTATTCATTCTTCGAAAGAGTGGATATACGAGTCTTGTTAATGTGTCCTAGACAACAATGCCACATATAAGTTTCATCTGATTTACTCAATTTGAGCCTTTTATTTGTCATGTTATATGTTTGAGATTCATTTATATTCAAAATATAAAGACCATTATTAACATCTGCTGTACATATCAAAATGTCATCTTTATATACAAAACACACAGTGTTCCGGAATACAAAGGTATACCCGCATCAGGTTAAACAAGATACATAGATGATGTTTCTAGTCAAACTAGGTACGAAATAACAGTCACCTAATGTAATTACATGCCCCGAGGGCAAATTCAAAACATAGGTTCCTACGGCCAAAACAGCGACTATCGTCCCGTTTCCGACTCACAGGTCGATCTCTCCTTAAGTTAGTCTCCTGCTAATCTGCAGATCCTGCACATCATTACATATGTGAGTACCACATCCAGAATCAAAAATCCAATTTTTAAAACCAATAGTGGACATGTTTATTTCAATAACAAACATACATGAGGCCAGAGCCTTGCCCGCCCTCGCTTCCTTCAAGTCCGCCTTGTACTCCTAGCAGTCACGTTTCTAGTGACCCCGTTTGCCACAATGTAGGCAGATGTCTTGGGATTTGTCCTTAGTCTTCCCACAAGACCTTGACGATTTAGCCTTGCCCTTTTTCTTTTTCTTCATCACACCCCCAGAAGCCTTCGGCCAAGCCTTGGCCTTCTGGGATGTCGAAGTAAGATGCCCCTCGCGCTTCTTGCCCTTCAGAAGCCCTGGCTCTGCTTCTTTCAGCATCGCCATTAACTCTCCAAGAGTCTTTTCTTGGTTCATCATATTATAGTTAATGATGAACCTGCCCCAGCAATCGGGTAGAGATTGTAAGATCAAATCTATAGAAGTCTCGGCCTCGAAGGTTATGCCCAACTGATCTAGATGTTCGATGTTAGCAATCATCTGTGACATATAGTGCTCGAAAGATGTACCCTCTGACATACGTGAGCGAAAGATCTTCTTTTACAATTCATACTTCTGAAATCTAAGGTTAGATCTGTGAAGGTCCTTCAATTTCAACATCATGCTATAAGGATCCAATTCTTTGTTTTGATGATGAAATTGAGGTGTCATTGCGGCAAGCATGACGGACTGAGCAGTAAAGTTATCATCTCATTGAGTCTTCCAAAGCTCATGATCTACTACCCGCTCATGTCCGGGCTCAGGCCCGAGAGGTCTCTCTATAACATAGAGTAACTTCTTAGATCCCAGGACTATCCTGAGATTCATTTCCCAATCTGGAAAATTAGAGTCGTTAAAGACTTTGTCACCCAAGATGATGTCCCTAACGCTAATCTTTCCAGCCATCTCGATTGTAATAGTCCAACTATCCAATCAACGATATCGCGTACACTCAAAATGTAATGGTTACTATAGTTCAACTATATAACCAACTACATGTAGAGTAGTATCTTGTACAGTCTAACTGTTCAAAGAAAGCAATATAACAATATTAGTCCAACTAATATATGTATAACGTGATATAAAATAAAAGAGCGCGTATTAGCAAGTATTAAATGAAATTAGAAATTTAATACTAGCCTCCCACTAATTTTCGGCAAGCCTCTAACCCTCTGTTGAGTACTCGGGAAACCCAGTTTCCTAGTGGGCTAGGATCCCGTTAAATAACACACAACCTTGACTTTGGCTAACAAACTGTATGAAACTTAACTAGGTAGATCTGTAAGATCAATTGGATCTCATCTAATTCCTAAATCCGGTAGGTGGACCTCGAAGTCCAAAACATATATCCAATATATTTCCTAACATTTTCCTCTGAATCAACTAAGCCTTGGCTTTGGCTCAAAAAGCTTAATGATTCCAGTTAAGCGTGACCCATTGACAGTGGGAAAGCTTCGTAATCCACGTCGATGTACAGAAATGACCTTGACTTTGGCCAACAAGTCGCAACTGCCCAAGACATGCGATGTATAACAAAGCTTTCGTGGTTCAAACACATCCGCGATGGACAATGATCTTGACTTTGGCAAATAAATCAAAGCCAATCTTAAATCTCGAGAGAGAACCACTCAATAGAAGGACAACGCTTAATATTAAAGTGAGGGCTTTTTGCGTAAATTGGCAACCAATTTATTATCTTTGATTAGGTCTCATCATACACCCTTAAACATGCATTCTAAAAGCATAATAAGGAGCGATAAATTAATAATAATATGCGGATGGATATATAATACAATTTATTCATAGAAAAAATCTCTCTATTTCCACTCTCCCGCTAACACTTTACATACTTCTACCCAATTACATAATACTTAAAGAAACCTCATTTGCATTGAGGGGAATTGGTGAGAAGAGAAATACAAAGAGAATATGAGGTGAAAGGCTGGACACGCAGGTCCAATTTCAAATAAGTACCATACTTAAAATAATTTCCAAAATTGCCCCCACCCAACTAATATTCATCTGATATATATTATTCATACAAATACATCCAAGTATTCACACAAAGCATGTTGTCAATCAATCTAATCCAATTAATTAATCTTTGATTAATGACCATCAAATGTTCATACAATGATTTGATTTGCGCGAGTCCAACTCGTTTAAGAATAAATACTCAAAGTATGTATTCTTGAATTATATCGAACTACAATTTTAAATCCAATTTAAATTGTATCCAATACTAATTCATGTTTAATTCCAAATTAAACAATTATACTTTTAATAGTGTCTTTTTGGACTTGGATTCCAAATCCAATCCAATTGGGTCTCAAATGCCCAATTAGCATCCAATGTCAATTCAATTAAAGTCCAATGGGCTTTCAATTAATTCTTTAGGCATGGGCTTTGGCCATTATGGATCAAACCCAAAATGCCAAGGTCCAATTAGGAATCACCCTATGCCAAAAATCAATTTAGGCCCATTAGGCCCAAAAGTCATATTTGGACTTTATGAAAATGGTTTTAGGCCCAATTGGATCCAACCCAATTGTCCAAAACCATATTTGGCCCAACCAAGCCCATTAGCCCAAATATAACAAATTAGCCCAATCCAATTTTATATTAACATAATATTCCAAATATCACATTAATTTAATTAAAGTGTAATTAACACAATTAATTAATTAATCTAATATTTCCAAAATATTAATTAATCCAATTAATCATGTTTTACTTTCAATTCATGTCCAACACAAATTTAAGCAAAATCAATTCATCCAACATGCTTCATACTCACGGCAATTGCATGAGATAACACCCAATTTTGATTTCAATCTAATTAAATCAACAATTAATATTCATTTCATGCATTTAACATATCCAATTGTCAAATTTCCAAAATTTACCATGAGCTTAATCTAGGGTACATGTTCGGCCAAGTGAGGAATTTTGGGGAAAATTAATCTAATCAATTTTTCACAATTCCAATGATGCACAACCCTTAGTAAACATCATCTAATCACAACCAAACAATCAATTTGGAAAAATACACACTCCAAGCAAAATCCCCAAATTAAAGTCCATAAACCCTAGAATTCGAATCATGCTTAGATTGGCTTTTGATACCATTGTTAGTGTCCTACACATGCCCAAGGTCTCTAAACAATGATTTGTGTGTGAATTTATCAAGTAAAGTTTGCGGAATAACTTACATTGATCGGTAGAGAAGTTCAAAACTTTCTTTGGATGATGGAAGCTCCAAGCTTTAAATTGAATTCCAAACTCTAGGGTGAGTTTTCCTATCACCTTAAAAAGACTCCTTAAGTGCTAGCTTGTAGAATTTTGTAACAAAAATTCCAAAGTGAGAGAGCAAGGCTAACGCCCAAAGAGAGAAAGAGAGAAGGAAGGTGAATAGTAACTTCCAAAGTTGACTTGGTTAGTAGTAGTGTTGTGTAATTAATCCAATTAATAAGCTCAACCACTTCCATCACAAATAGTGAAAAGTTGATGTAAGTGATGTGGGTCCCACCCAATTTTGAATTCCAAATTCAAGTTGGCTTACACAACACAATTTGTGCCCGGATTCGTTTAATCCGATTAAACGAATTTTCCGTCGCGACTTAATTAAATCCAATTTAATTAATAATAATGTCTAACAAAATTATTACTATAGTCGCCTACAAATTAATTCCAAATTAATTTGTTCGCTTGAATTAAAATCCAATTTTAATTCCGTATTGAAATCCAATTTCAATTAATATATTTGATATATTATTTTAGCCCAAATAAATAAATTAAATAGAAAAATCCAATTTAACTATTAAATTTATTTTATCGATTAATTCCAAATTAATCGCGTTCTCTCTTCTAGACAAATTTAATCATAGATAAATTCTTGCCTCAATTAATCCCAGATTAATTTTTTCTCTCATAATTAATCCTAGATTAATTTTGTTCGAGTCAAATGTCATTGGTGAATCTTTGGGAAGCGACCCAAGAGATCCCTGGATATGTTGGCAGTAAATACGGTTGTCGGACTATCCGACACGTGCGTACCCCGTACCACGTTCTCACCGATTTACAAGAGATGGTTGGCTTCTAGCAAAGCACCGTGCCTACCCAATAATATATAATCTATATCAGGCGTAGTATACATTGTATTGCGTAATACGATCCAGTATCAGATGTCACATGTTAGGCCTAGGGCTGGCTCTGGTCTGCCCCGTACGAACCATATATCGAATCCCGCATAACTAGTCTCTGTAATAAGATAATCATGACCAAGTCATACTATCCCGATAGCTGCAACATTAAGAGTACCAGTACCTATCCTGCGTGATCATCATCTCCATATGACTGAAGTGATACTCTCATCTTGACATCACACCCAATATACTATGATTCTCAGTAAACCCAGCAGATGCGTACACAGAACCTGTTAAAACTCCGGATGACCAAAACCAAAGTTACTGATTGTCGCAAGTATTAGCGATGCAAGTCTCAGGTTAAAGATCACATACCCTACCCTGATTCGATTCCCATAGACACATAGTCATACTACCAATGGGACTCCGATGGGTTCATCTAGAACGAAGCTGTTCCCGGTCCAATGGCTAACAGAACCTCCTATCACACTTGCATAGTATCCAATACTTAAATATATGAGAACTATACCGTTAAGCTTCCATAACGCGCATAAGTGTAATACTAGTCTATTCGCATTATCGATGTCCAGTCTCGATAATACTACGATTAGAGATATTTAATGATTAAACCGTTCATGGATTAATACTGTCTCATATCTTATTAATCTGATTTAACCATATGGACTTTTATCATTTATATATCCAAGTAATTACAAAAGATAAAATAGTAATTTCCTTTGTCACATAGTTAATTTGTATAAAAATACCATGTCTTTTACAAATAGTGATGCTATAGGTCATAATTGTCCAACAGACCACCACTTTGGGACCCAACAGATAAGAGCAGAATTTATCAAAAGCAAACACAACTGCAAGCAACTTCTTTTCAGTGGTTGTATAGTTGAGTTGAGCTTCATTCAAAGTTCTGCTGGAGTAGTAAATGGTATGGAAAATTTTTGCTTTGCGTTGTCCCAAAACTGCTCTTACAATAAAATCACTAGCATCGTACATCACCTCAAATGGAAGGGTCAAGTCTGGTGCTACTATGATGGGGGTAGAGGCCAGCTTCTGTTTCAAGATTTCAAAAGCTTCGTGGCAATCTTTGGTGAAGTTGAAAGGCACATCTTTCTCCATAAGGTTGCACATAGGTTTAGCAATCTTGGAGAAGTCTTTGATAAATCTCCTGTAAAAGCCTACATGTCCGAGAAAACTCTGAATCCCTTTGACAGTTGTTGGTGGAGGTAGTTTTTCAATTGTCTCAATCTTTGCTTTGTCTACCTCGATTCCCTTTTGTGAGATCTGATGTCCCAGGACAATGCCTTCATGCACCATGAAGTGGCATTTCTCCCAGTTGAGTCCAGGTTGGTATCTTCGCACCTTTGTAGCACATTTTCCAGATTTTGCAAGCAGTGGTCAAATGAGTCTCCAAACACAGAAAAATCATCCATGAAAACCTCCATACTTTGTTCCAGCATGTCTGAGAAGATGGCCATCATGCAACGTTGAAATGTAGCAAGTGCATTACATAGTCCAAATGGCATTCTACGGAAAGAAAAAGTACCATACGGGCATGTAAAACTAGTTTTCTCTTGATCTTCTGGGGCGATGGCAATCTGATTGTACCCCGAGTATCCATCCAAAAAATAATAGAACTCATTTCCCGCCATTTGTCTAGCATCTGGTCAATGAATAGTAATGGGAAATGATCTTTCCTTGTTGCTTTGTTCATCTTCATGTAGTCTATGCATACTCTCTATCCAGTCACTGTTCTTGTTGGAATCAGCTCGTTCTTTTCATTTGTGACTACAATAATTCCTTATTTCTTTGGCACACATTACATAGGACTCACCCAAGTACTGTAGGCATTGTATTTTTGCATGTGAAACCTGATGATGAGTCTCATTTGGAGGCACTACCTTTTGAGTCACGGAAGCCGCGGGAAACGGATATCGGAAGGGGAAATTCAGAATAAACAAGGTTCACTGTTTTCGTTCGTGCTGCGTTCGTGTATGCGTTCGAACGGCAAACAGAGATTGCGGGCGTTCGTGTCGCGTTCGAAGAAGCGTTCGAACGGTGTCGGTAATTCTGGTTTTGCTGCTAGCCTCACATCAAGCCCAATTCGCCCAAGCCTTGGCCCACACGCCCAAGCCCACTTAAAACACATATTTAACACATGGTGAAATCAAAACAAATCTAAAAATCACATACCAAATTAAAATCAATCAACCATTATATCCCAATCAAATATATATTATTCCTAACTTAAAATATTGTATTCCTAAACCAAGCCAATCAAATATTCAACCTTCCCTATCTAGCCAAGATTTGTCCCCCCTCAATCTTTGACTTCCCTTATCCAACACCAAATCAAATCCATTTCCTTGTCAAGCCTAACCCTTTGTCTATAAAAAGAACCTTTCACCAACCTTCTCAACCCTAGCTAGCTAGCTCATACACATAAGATACAGAACACACACAGGAAAATTACAGGAAGAACACACCCAAAAACAGTAAGCAAGAGATACAGAGGAAACGGCAGCGAAACCACAAGGAAACAGCAGCAAAACGGACTCGAAACAGTAGCTTGAGCGGCAAAGCAAGCGAAGGAAAAGGCAAACCAGTGAACCAGAAAAGTTGCGGAGCTTTACCCCTTCCGATTTTCGTGAAACGCGAGTCCGAGAGACGGCTTAAAAGGTTAGACCAGATGGTACTTTTCACACTCATCTCTACGTGATTTTTGTTATCAATCGGGCATACTTGGTTTTGATATGATTGTCTTTATGTTTGTATGCATGATGCGATCGAGCGCATGGGCTTAGTAAGTGGAATGAAAGATCCCCTATGGGGAGGGGTTAAGCCCTTTACCACGATGCTTTGTCGCGCCTCGCATTGTACTATTCGCCATTTATTTATTGCGTCCCATTTCATGCATCAGATCTGTCCCCGTTCGAACGCGTCTACGAACGCAACTCGAACGCGTATGCATTTTACCTTATCATGCATCAGGCTCATTTCTGTTCGAACGCGTTCACGAACGCCATACGAACGTGAGCATTCTGTTTCATTTCCGTTCGAACGCGTTAACAAACGCCATATGAACGTGAGCATTCTGTTTCATTTCTGTTCGAACGCGTTAACAAACGCCATACGAACGTGAGCATTCTGTTTCATTTCCGTTCGAACGCGTTATCAAATGCCACACGAACGCGAACCTTATGTTTACCGTTTGAACGCGTTTACGAATGCTGCACGAATGCGCACACACTGAACTGAGTCTGTCTTATCATATTCATGCATAATTGCCTCTTGGTTGATCTTTCTTGTATTATGTAGCCAATCATATTATTTGTATTCCTGCATTTATCCATTCTATGTGTTCTTGGGATGATATTCAAGCATGATTAGGCTGTTAGCATGTTATTTGGTTAATAGGTTCATGAGATAGTACTCAAGCATGATTAGGTTGTTCTTAGTTTTCCATATCATATGATCGAGAATGTTCATGAGATTGCCATGTGATGTTGCATGTTGTGATGACTAATTCCCTGCATGTAGAGTTAGAATCATGATACTCTTGGAAATAAGTGTTACTTAGGCCTGATCAAATTATTACACAAATCCTTTCATTACAAGTGACATAAGTAAGGGACCATTCCGAACCCAAACGGTTTGAGGTCTTCCCTTGCGAGGGGTGAGTGCGGCCTTAAATCACATTTTCCCGATCACCCCCGGGTGGCGACTCCATTATTCTCCGGTTTAGTACTCCGTGGCTACTCCGTACTCCCGACCGGGCCGCGAGCCCGGGACAACATGCGTCGCCCCAGTTCATGTTCCCACAGTCTGGCGACTCCACTGGGGATAGAGAATCGGCCCCGAAATATTGACTTGTGATGTTTGGATTTATGTTTTAATTGACCGTGTCTATAGTGGATAAAGTGAGGGTTTAATCAAAGGCATTTTGAGGCTAGGTAATGGTTTGGTGTCTTCCTTCATTCACTACCTTTCTAGAAGGAAAAGTTGTGAAGGCACCTAGATAGCCATCTACTCGTAGCCTATTGTGATGGACTAATTTGGAGGACTCGTTGTTTATTCCTGACAACAAGCGATAATAGCCTAAGAGGCTTGGGTATTTAAGTGAGCCTCGCTCCACCTTCCCTCTGGGGGATCTACAACGGGAAATCCATTTGACAGTCTGTCACACACCATAGCTCATTGGCACGTACCTTAGTGTATAAAAAAGGGTGCGCTCACTTGGTTGCTCGAACCCTTGAGTGGGGAGACCTAGTTGTGGGCCATCCTTGGCCGGTGAGAGCCTTTGTCTATACTCTTGCTAATCCACTCATAGACCGGGTTGGCTAAAGTAACAATTATTTCCTTGAATATGTGCTTGTGGACCATCCTCATTTGGATGTAGTTGGACTATTGTCAGAAATGCGGGCTTGCTGGGCCATCTAAACTGGGGCAAGTTCACACCTTATGACTATTAGGCCAAAAGCTTCTGAAATGTTGATAGGCCATTATTGTAGAAATTATTATGTCATGTTTACATCATCTTTCTTCTATGCTTGTGTTTGGGAACATCGTCGTTTGAATCCATTTGGACCATTTGTCATGGGATATGGGCTTTTTTGGGCCATTTAAACTGGACAAGAACGTATTCATGACTATTGGGCCAAAGGCTTCTAAGTGATTGATGGGCCACTTTGTGATTGTGTTCGGAACGTTACCATTTGGGTTTAGTCGGGCACTTTGTCATGAGATGTGAACTCATTGGGCCATTTAAATTGGGATGGGTTCACTCCTTTGACAATTAGCCCGAAAGATTCTAAAATGATAACGGGCCGATTTGTTTGAGAATTTTAGTTGATTTAGTATGTTATATATGTTACATGCATCTCATGCACTACATGCATACATACATCATGTTAACCCTTGTGTTCTGAAAGCCATCATAGATTCCCGTTGGGTTAGAAAAAGGGAAGACTCACCAAAATACTGAGAACAGACATGAGTGAATCAGATATTGAGGTATCCCGGATAGATCAGTTGGAAAATGGCTTCGCCAAGATTACTGAACAGTTGCAAGCCTTGACTGCTGCCATGACAAATATGGCTGTGCCCCGTGCCGGGGGAAATTCTGAGAATGTGAGGCGTGATGAGCCTTCGAATGAGTTGGGGGATGATACCCCCGCTTTTGATGATGATATGGCAGAGTATGCAGCAGGCAGAGTATCTGGGTCTCAGGCAGAGTTACAGAAGCTTCGAGATCATGTTGAAACAGTTACCCGCAAAATGAGGGGTAAAAATGAGGATTTGTTAGATTATGAGGCAATGACGTTCGGAGAACAGCTGCCAGCTCAGTTTAAATTGCCCGACATGGCCAAGTTTAATGGGAATGGAGACCCGAGAGTCCATCTGCAGCAATATGTCTCAGTCATGAGTTCAATGGGCCTATCACAGCGCCAAGTCCAAAAGATGATTGGGATGTCACTCGAGGGGGCACCTGTAGTTTGGTATCATAGCCTTGAGAAGAAGGTTAAGGAAGATTGGAAGGAACTAGCTGATGCTTTTTCTGAAGCAGTATGTTACAGACTTAGAAATTGACTTGTCACTCCGTGATTTGGAGAACACTAAGCAGAAGCCGGAAGAAAGCTTCAAGGAGTATGTAGACCGCTGGAGAAGCCAGCTTCTGAAAATGCAGACTCGGCCCTCTGAGAAGGACCAAATCAAGATGATCATCAGGGGCACCAAGCCCTCAGTTTATAGTAAGCTGAGGAGGATGACTTCGATGATTTCTGATTTTCGACAATTGAGGGAAACTGTCATGGATATTAAGGAAGAGGAGGCTGAAAACAGAAAGTCCTATGGCCAGAATAGGCGGACTTTTGGGGGGTATTCTGAGACTAAGCCCGCTACTCTGTCGAGGTTGCTGCCATCAGGAACCGGCAATTCTCCAACCTTGGTAGACCTTTGTCGAAGGTATTTTAAAAGTTACAGGGACAAGGAATCTTGAAACCCTTAGAAGGCAAGCCACTTCCGCCCACCCCCCACCACCACTCATAAATGTGAACCTTTATTGTCACTTCCACCAGCTACATGGCCATGACACCGACAACTGCACCCGCCTCAGGCATGAAATTCAAGATCTCATAGATTCCCATAAAATACCCAACCCATGAAAAGAAACCCTCAACCACCAAGCTTCTTACATGGATGACAGTGAAGAACCATAGGCCGAGGAAGAAGGCAGTGCTGCAGATGATGGAGATGTTCCTCCTAGTCTATTTGATCCAGTTTTTTTAAATGACATTGATTTTGTTACTTGTTCGAACTCTTTTCCTCAACAATAATAAAGACGTTCATTTCGCTGAAACTCTTCTGCAATATGAGTATATTTGAGAAAAGTATTCAACCTTGGTACTATGGAATCCAGTGATGAACACGGGGAACCTTCGCAATAAGCAAACAGAAAAGATAAGATAGACATTCAGAAATTGGGAAATAGAGGCAGTGAAACTATCAGACTTGGAAGGGAATTAGTTCACCGAGCCGATCAATATAGACAGATTGAAGCAGTGGTTTGCCTGAGGAAAAGAAGACTAAGCAGTCACCAAGAGGATTGATGGAGACCTAACCCATATCAGTAGCAGTCAGGGCCGAGGCCCACTTCAGCATCATTTAGGGGATGAGTCCCAGGGTCGAGGCCCACATCACTATCAGTTCTGGGAATGAGTCCCAGGGCCGAGCCCACTTCAGCATCAGTTTTGGGGATGAGTCCCAGGGTCGAGGCCCACATCACTATCAGTTCTGGGGATGAGTCCTAGGGTTGAGGCCCATTGCATCACAAGCCGAGAATGGCAATCCCAGAATGAAACACAGTTCGAGAATGAACAAGCCGGGAATGGCAATCCAAGAATGGAGTAGAGTTCGAGAATGAACAAGCCGGGAATGGAAATCCAAGAATGAAGCAGAGTTCGAGAATGAACAAGCCGAGAATGGCAATCCAAGAATGGAGCAGAGTTCGAGAATGAACAAGCCGAGAATGGCAATCCAAGAATGGAGCAGAGTTCAAGAATGAACAAGCCGGGAATGGCAATCCAAGAATGGAGCAGAGTTCAAGAATGAACAAGCCGGGAATGGCACTCCAAGAATGGAGCAGAGTTCAAGAATGAACAAGCCGGGAATGGCACTCCAGGAATGGAAATACAATTCAGGAATGAACAAGCCGGGAATGGCAATCCAAGAATGGAGCAGAGTTCGAGAATGAACAAGCCGGGAATGGCACTCCAAGAATGGAAATACAGTTCGAGAATGAACAAGCCGGGAATGGCACTCCAAGAATGGAAATACAGTTCGAGAATGAACAAGCCGGGAATGGCACTCCAAGAATGGAAGCACGGTTCGGGAATGAACCACCTCACAGTAACGGTTCGGGAATGAACCACCTCACAGTAACGGTTCGGGAATGGACCACCTCACAATAACAGTTCGGGAATGGACATCTCACAGTAACGGTTCGGGAATGGACCACCTTACAGTAACAGTTCGGGAATGGACATCTCACAGTAACGGTTCGGGATTCGACCACCTCACAATAACAGTTCGGGAATGGACATCTCACAGTAACGGTTCGGGAATGGACCACCTTACAGTAACAGTTCGGGAATGGACATCTCACAGTAACGGTTCGGGAATGGACCACCTTACAGTAACAGTTCGGGAATGGACACCTCACAGTAACGGTTCGGGAATGGACAACCTCACGATAACAGTTCGGGAATGCACACCTCACAGTAACGGTTCGGGAATGGACCAACTCACAGTAACGGTTTGGGAATGGACCACCTTACGGCAACGGTTCGGGAATGGACCACATCACAACACGGTTCGGGAATGGACCAGGGGTCGCAGCACCTCACCACCTAAATCAACTCGACACGTGGAAAGTCAAGTGGCAGTTGGCGAGCCAGGTAAGTGAAAATGCATTGCATAACTTTGATAGGATTGTCACTGTTGCACATTACACAAGTCCCATCAAAGTGGGGGCGAGACTGTAGGCATTGTATTTTTGCATGTGAAACCCGATGATGAGTCTCATTTGGAGGCACTACCTTTTGAGTCACGGAAGCCGCGGGAAACAGATATCGAAAGGGGAAATTCAGAATAAACAAGGTTCACTGTTTTTGTTCGTGCTGCGTTCGTGTATGCGTTCGAACGGCAAACAGATTGCGGGCGTTCGTGTCGCGTTCGAAGAAGCGTTCGAACGGTGTCGGTAATTCTGGTTTTGCTGCTAGCCTCACATCAAGCCCAATTCGCCCAAGCCTTGGCCCACACGCCCAAGCCCTCTTAAAACACATATTTAACACATGGTGAAATCAAGACAAATCTAAAAATCACATACCAAATTAAAATCAATCAACCAATTATATTCCCAATCAAATATATATTATTCATACTTAAAATATTGTATTCCTAAACCAAGCCAATCAAATATTCAACCTTCCCTATCTAGCCAAGATTTGTCCCCCCTCAATCTTTGACTTCCCTTATCCAACACCAAATCAAATCCATTTCCTTGTCAAGCCTAACCCTTTACCTATAAAAAGAACCCTTCACCAACCTTCTCAACCCTAGCTAGCTAGCTCATACACATAAGATACAAAACACACACTGGAAAATTACAGGAAGAACACACCCAAAAATAGTAAGCAAGAGATACAGAGGAAACGGCAGCGAAACCACAAGGAAATAGCAGCAAAACGGACTCGAAACAGTAGCTTGAGCGGCAAAGTAGCGAAGGAAAAGGCAAACCAGTGAACCAGAAAAGTTGCGGAGCTTTACCCCTTCCGATTTTCGTGAAACGCGAGTCCGAGAGACGGCTTAAAAGGTTAGACCAGATGGTACTTTTCACACTCATCTCTACGTGATTTTTGTTATTTATTTTGATTATATTTTACTTATTCGTTGAATCTTGTTTGTGTATGATGTGTGTTGTGGGTATTGGATGAATGAGAAATGTGTTAACTCTCGCGGTATATCGGATGGAAACCCGGACATAAATTTCATAGCCGATTCCGAATGGACGGTAATATGATCTGTACTCGGGACACAACCCCATGTACCGCTTGAGTAAACGGCGCTATCTTTTGCCTTGTGTTGCTTTGGTTTGTTTATTTTTTCGTCACTTGAATTCTGTATGTTGTTTATTTATGCATGATTCAATCGAGCGCATGGGCTTAGTGAGTTAGTCCAAAGCTCCTCTATTTGAGAGACGAAGAGCCTAAAAGGCCACCTTTGTGATACTACTTCGCCGCGCCGGTTGATGTGTGTTCGGTTGGATGCAAGATACGTTCAATCGGGCATACTTAGTTTGATATTATTGTCTTTATATTTTTATGCATGGTTCAATCAAGCGCATGGGCTTAGTAAGTGGAATGAAAGATCCCTTATGGGGAGGGGTTAAAACCCTTTACCACGATGCTTTGCCGCGCCGGTTGATGTGTGTTCGGATTGGATGTAAGATGTGTTCAATCGGGCATACTTGGTTTTGATATGATTGTCTTTATGTTTGTATGCATGATGCGATCGAGCGCATGGGCTTAGTAAGTGGAATGAAAGATCCCCTATGGGGAGGGGTTAAAGCCTTTTACCACGATGCTTTGCCGCGCCTCGCATTGTACTATTCGCCATTTATTTATTGCGTCCCATTTCATGCATCAGATCTGTCCCCGTTCGAATGCGTCTACGAACGCAACTCGAACGTGTATGCATTTTGCCTTATCATGCATCAGGTCTCATTTCTGTTCGAACGCGTTCACGAATGCCATACGAACGTGAGCATTCTGTTTCATTTCTGTTCGAACGTGTTAATAAACGCCATACGAACGTGAGCATTCTGTTTCATTTCTGTTCGAACGCGTTAACAAACGCCATACGAACGTGAGCATTCTGTTTCATTTCCGTTCGAACGTGTTATCAAACGCCACACGAACGTGAACCTTCTGTTTACCGTTCGAACGCGTTTACGAATGCTACACGAATGCGTACACACTGAACTGAGTCTGTCTTATCATATTCATGCATAATTGCCTCTTGGTTGATCTTTCTTGTATTATGTAGCCAATCATATTATTTGTATTCCTGCATTATCCATTCTATGTGTTCTTGGGATGATATTCAAGCATGATTAGGCTGTTAGCATGTTATTTGGTTAATAGGTTCATGAGATAGTACTCAAGCATGATTAGGTTGTTCTTAGTTTTCCATATCATATGATCGAGAAATATTCATGAGATTGCCATGTGATGTTGCATGTTGTGATGACTAATTCCCTGCATGTAGAGTTAGAAGCATGATACTCTTGGAAATAAGTGTTACTTAGGCCTGATCAAATTATTACACAAATCCTTTCATTACAAGTGACATAAGTAAGGGACCATTTCGAACCCAACGGTTTGAGGTCTTCCCTTGCGAGGGGTGAGTGCGGCCTTAAATCATATTTTCCCGGTTCACACCGGGTGGCGACTCCATTATTCTCCGGTTTAGTCCTCCGTGGCTACTCCGTACTCCCGACCGGGCCGCGAGCCCGGGACAGCATGCGTCGCCCCAGATTCCTGTGTTCCCACAGGTACATGATGCCGGCATCCAACCATTTGATAATTTCTTTCTTCACGACCTCCTTCATGATTGGATTTAGTATCCGTTGGTGCTCCACTGTGGCTTTGTACTCGTCATTCATCAGAATTTTGTGCATGCAAAATGATGGACTAATGCCTCGAATGTCTGTTATAGTCCAGCCAATGGCTTTCTTGTGTTCTCGTAACACTCTCAACAACTTTTCTTCCTGCTCCAATGTTAGCGAAGAAGAAATAATCACAGTTAATTCAGAAGAGTTTCCTAAGAATGCATACCTGAGATGGCTCAGAAGTAGCTTTAGCTCCAGCTGCGGTGGTTCTTCAATTGAGGGCTTGATTCGCTCTTTTTTCGGTAGTTCCAGACTTTCCACATGTGGTGTTGATTTGAAGAGAAATGGTCTGTCAAGATAGTTGATACATTCCAAAATTTCATCATCTAGCTCACTGTTAGTCATGTTGGTGATGCAAGCTTCAAGTTTATCTGTGGAAAGTGGCAGTGCATCGGTATCCTGGATGATACTATCTACAACATCAATTCTAAAACATTCATCCTTCTTTTCATCACTCGGGAATTTCATGGCTTTGAAAATATTGAAGGTAACTTCTTGGTCCTGAACTTTCATGGTTAGTTCTCTTTGTTGTACATCAATAACAGTTCGACATGTAGCCAAGAATGGTCGCCCAAGAATGATAGGTACATCTTTGTCTTCTTCCATGTCAAGGATAATGAAATATGCTGGGAGAATGAGTTTGTCAACTTTGACCAGCACATCTTCAACTACACCTCTCGGAAATGCGAGTGCTATATCAGCAAGTTGTAGAGAGACTGAGGTGGGCATTGCTTCCCCAATTTATAGTTTCTTATAAATCGAAAAAGGCATCAAATTAACACTAGCACCTAAATCATAAAAAGCTTTACCGATGTAATGTTCTCCAATGGTGCATGGGACGGTGAAACTTCCAGGATCTTTCAACTTTGGGGGAAGTTTCCTCTGAATGATGGTGCTGCATTTTTCAATCAATGCTTCTGTGTCGTAATCTCCCAATCTCCATTTTCGTGATATAATGTCTTTCATGAATTTGACATAGCTGGGCATTTCTTCCAATGCTTCTGCAAATGGAATGTTGATATGCAGCTTTTTGAAGACCTCCAGGAATCGAGCAAACTGCTTGTCCAGTTTGTTTTTTTGGAGATGGAAAAGGTGGAGGTGGAGTGGATCTTTCTTGATCATTTTCCTTTGCTTCTTTTTCCTCCATCGTGGCTCTGTTTCTTTTGGAACTTCTTCAATGGATGCCTTAATTCCAACATCTTTGTTGATTTCAGTACCGCTTCTCAAAGTAATGGCTTGACATTGCTCATTCCATCTGTTCCTTGGATTTGGTTTTGTGTTGCTGGGAAGATTTCCTTGTAGTCTGTAACTCTGAGCATTGGCCAGTTGTCCCATTTGATTTTTAAGTGCCTTTATAGATGCTGATTGGCTTTGTTTGAATGTTGTTTAGGCTTGAAACATAGCATCGTATTTGGCATCTTACTTTTTGAACATCTATGCAAGCATTTCTTTTATTTATGGTTCTTTTTCATACTCCTGGCTTTTGTTTTGCTATTGGAATTCGGTTGGTGGATTATTCTTTTGCCCTGAATTGTTGCTCTATTCGAAATTGGGATGATTCCTCCATCTTGGGTTGTAGGTGTTGGAATATGGATTGTTCCCCTGTCTGTTGAAATTGTTGACATAATTCACCGTCTCTTCATGTTGGTTGTAAGATTCTGACACTGATGCTCCTCCATATGGTGAACTTGTGGATCCAGTATTAACCTTCATGTTAAGAGTTTCCAGATTTTTGCATATCAGATCCAGCTTGGCATTCATTGATGTGTTGGCTCCAACTTCATAAATTCATGTGATTCGTTGGATCATGCTCCTTTCTGTTGGCCACAATGAATTATTATTGGCCATTTCTTCAATTAGGTCTCAGGCCTGATCTTCTCATTTTGCCATTAAAGCTCCTCCAGCAGCATCATTAATTGTAGTTCTTATTAATCCATAAAGTCCATTGTAGAAGGTTTGGACTTGTAGCCACTTTGCAATCTCATGGTGAGGACATTTTCTGAGCAAATCCTTGTACCTTTCCCAAGCTTCGCAGAGGGACTCTGAGTCATATTGCACAAAGGATGTAATGTCATTCCTCAGCTTTGTAGTTATGGCTGAGGGAAAGTACTTTGCAAGGAATTTGGTGGCTAGAGTGTTTTAAGTTGTGATAGAACCTGCTGGTAGTGAATGTAGCCAATCCTTAGCTTTGTCTGTCAATGAATATGGGAAAACACACAGTCTCATTACTTCTTCAGCCGCTCGGTTGTAATTGAAAGTGCCGCAAACTGAGTAGCTAAATCATTAAAGAGACTATAGCCAATTATAGTCAAACTGAGTAGATAATTGATTCTCGCAAGTATTAGCGATGTAAGTCTCAGGTTAAGACCAAATACACCTACCCTGATTCGTAATGTCATTCCTTGACATCAGGGTATATTGCATTACAAACCTTCTGTCAAGGAATGACATTACGAATCAGGGTAGGTGTATTTGGTCTTAACCTGAGACTTGCATTGCTAATACTTATGACAATCAATACGCTTTGGTCTTGGTCATCCGAGACTTTAACAGTTTCTGTGTACGCCTCTTCTGGGTTTATTGAGAATCGTAGTGTATTGGGTGTGATGTCAAGATGGAAGTATCACTTTAGTCATATGGAGATAATGATCATGCAGGGATACAGAACTGATACCCTATTATGTTGAAACTATCGGGATAATATGACAAGGTCATGATTATCCGATTAAAGAGACTAGTTGCTAGTGATCCGATATATGCTTCGTACGGGACAGACACTATTCCAGCCTCAGGCCTAGCATATGACATCTGATACTGGATCGCTATATGCAATACTTCGTATACAACGCCTGACAAAGATTATATATTCTGATAGTTCACGGCCGAATTTACTATCAACATATCCAGGGATCTCATGGGTCATTTCCCGAAGATTCACTGATGACATATGACTCGAACATAATTAATTTGGGATTAATTACGGCAAGAATTTATCTGGGATAAAATTCGATAAGAAGAGAGAATGATTAATTTGGAATTAATCGATTAAATAATATATTTGATATATTAATTGAAATTAGATTTCGACGCGAAATTAAAATTGGATTTTAATTCGGGCGAACGAATTAATTTAGAATTAATTCGCGAGTGACTTTCGTAATAATTTTGCGAGGCACTATTATTTAATTACGTCGCGACGGAAAGTTCGTTTAATCGGATTAAGCGAACCCGAGCCCGAAGTGTGTTGAGCAAGCCACTTGAATTTGAATTAAAGTGGGTCCCACCAACTTACATCACTTATCCATCAAGTGTCAATTTGGTGATGGAAGTGGTTGGAGGCATTGAATGCATTTTTCCCTCAAACGCTTTGCTTTAGCTTTTGATAAACCTAATACCAACTTTAAGGGTTAGATTTTTGGATAAGTTGTAATTGATTTTAGAAATCAAAATACCAAAAACCAAAAACTCTCTCCTCTCCTCTCATATTGCCATGACTTCTCCCTCTCCCCTTGGAAGTTTTGCTTCAAAATTTCTTAAGTGCTAGCACATAAAGGAGTCTACAAAGGTGTTAGGGAAACCTTTCCCATTGAGTTTGGAATCAAAGTTCAAAGCTTGGAGCTAAACCATTCATACAAAGGAGAGCTTGGAGAACTTCTCAAATGAGCAAAAATTTTGTATTCTCTACATCCATATAGCCGACCAATGTAAGTATTATTTCCGCAATCTTACTTTGAATATTCACACAATTTATGATTAATAGATCCTTGGCATTATCTAGGATAACCCAACACGGGTACCTATAAATACTGTCTGAGCAAATTTGGAACCATTGATCCTAAAATATAGGATTTCACCCTAAGGTTATCATCCTTCCATTTTTCAAAGTTTCTCGCTCTTCAAGAGTGGAGTTAAGATCTATTTCTACAGACAATTGATTGATTGTCACATAGCTCAACTTTTTGAACTCCAAGACAAGACGTATGTTCATTTCCCATTCAAAATAGTTCTTGGCTCCTTTTAGTTTAGTTGAATCCAAAAGTCGTGTTACTGAATTTGCGGCAACCATTTACAAGACAGCAATTAAACACTAGCAGAATATTTTTCATTTCAATATAAAACAATAATCGATTATGGAATTTTAAATATATTAGTGCCCTCCCACTATTTTACGTAATCTCCCTTAACGGAAAAATAAAAATTTGACTATGAAAATTTCATTGCGGGAAGTGAATCCCATGACATTTACTCCAGCCTCACACTATCGACGGTCTTGGCCTTTATAAACTTATTAGGTAGACCTCCAAGGTCAATCACATTCATGTGACTCTTAGTTTGGTCCTGAACCGTTTCTTATCCTCACAATAATGACGGTATTGGATTAAGACATGTTCTAGGTGTATACTTGTCAATGTGCACTAATGAGTTTCATATGTATACCCTCACAATAATAACGGTATTGAGTGACTGCGTTAACTCATCACACTACATCTAATATTTTACCGAAGCGACCTAAGTTCCGAACACTTATACCCTCAAAATAATGACGGTCTTGAGCATAGATAGTAAGAATTCATTCATCTCCGTATTTGCAAGACAAACCATCCAATATTGCTCCAATATTACTAATATTATTACTTAAATAAAGTAATCACTTATTCATGGGAGATTTATGACAATCAAGTCAATAACTATCTTGGGTCAAAATTTTAATTTAAAACATGCAATGTATATCCAATATGACTTATGCATAATTAAATTAAAATATATAGGTATAGATTCAAATACATGTTAAACATACAACATTTGTTGTGTGGTTAAGAAATGCTCTGATGTCATTCTATTGGGGCGGATGTAGAACCTATAGGGTCGGATCGGTACCCCATGTAGTGGAAATGGGTCTAACTCATGGACATCAATCATGAGTGTATTTTTAAAATATTTTAATGAAATACCATATTCTATTACGAGTGTTTAGGGAAAAAAAGGAGTTCGGAAAAATCAGAATGAGAGAATACCAGAAAGGGCTCACATCGCCTAAGATGTGTGTGCACATGCTATTGGGTTTAGTATGAGCAATTCCGGGTAAACGCAGTGGAATGCGGGAAATCAAATTTTTCCGAGTTCAATAATTTTTCTTAGGTAATTAAAATAAACTAATTTATTTTAATTACTCAATACTTAAGAATTGAAATTTTTACCCAATAAATCATATTTCTTCACAATTGCCGATTAGCCTCTAAAGGTTTGTAATTTGTTCATTTTAGTCCTCAAATTGTCAAATACATATTTAAGTGATTCCAATTTAATCCCAAAATGATTTATACATGTCTTATACTTCAAAATATAATTTGCAACAAAAATTCTCAATTTTTTCATAATTGCCGAGAGGATCCAAAAGTTTCCAGGATTTACATTTTAGTCTAATCTTGTTCAAAACAAGTCAAGATGAAATCCAATCAACCCCAAATTGAATATACAAAATATATACATCATTATTTAACACATATGTGAAAAGCCCCAAATTTGGAAAAGGATATGAACCCTAATTTCTCAAAATTGTTCAATTGACCAATTAACACCAAATTAGTCAAATTCAATACTTTAATTCAATATTTACTACACCAAACAAGTCTCACCATCATGAAACAACTCAAAAATAATTAAAGGTTATTAATGAGTGGCTTTGAAACTCTAAAATGGTAACTTGATTATCAAATAATCAAAAGAATACTTAATTACTCCTAATAAGCATTCTTTAATAATTATACATGCTAACATATTTCTAACAAGTTTTCAACCATACAATTACATGATTAAGAGAGTAGAGGAAAAACTAAGCAACACATGTTGAAACCTAGTTACTTAGAAATAATTTTCTAGTTAAAGAATGTTGAGAAATACTTACAAAATCCAATTTTGCTCAAGGTTTTCTTCTTATTTCTCCACTTTTCTCTCAACCCTTTTCTTTGTAAATCTTTGGTAACTTGAATTATGAAACAAAAATGAAAACAAAAGGCTTATATATTTTCCTTGTAATTGCCGAAAATTAGGGGAAAAAATATTAGCCAAGTATTTCAATTTGTTTCAATAAAATAAATGAAAAAGATTAATAAAATTTGTGCTATTAGATCATTAAACAATTTAATAAAATCCACAAAGTTCCAATCAAATAAAGTCATTTGTTAATAAAAGATAAAAGAATAAGATATTTATCATTTAATTAATTTAATCATTTAACATTTAAATAATCAAATAATTAAATACAAATATCTTAAATATATGTATTATATTTACATTAAATGATCAAAATACATATATTAATCATATATGTCAAATATCACAATTTGACATTTAACAAATGACCGAAAGATCTCAATCGCATGTATTATCGTTTAACTGTTAAACGACTTATAAATAATCAGTATTATTCATAAAAGTTGCCCTAGTGCTCTACCAGTATATTTCATTAGTGAGACTCTCTAGGTTCATGCATATCTATCACGAAATCCAATTTCGTGTCCATAATCTACCCACCCGTAAATTATGACGAACACAGATAAACTCTTTGAACCATACATGTCGAGATCATTGCATACGTATAATTCATCTGTCACAGGTATCTGGATTATTGCAGAGATATATATATAAACGTCAAATCTCTATAGATATAATCACGTCGACATTTCTATCAGTAATCTCTTAACAACACTTATAACTCATTTCTACAGTGTACCACGGGCCCATGAATTTAACAGATTACTAATTCCATATTGAATACTTATGCTCTGTACATAGGACTGACAGATCTTTTCTTGATATGCACAAGATATCATGAGTATCAGTCCACACCCAATGAACATGCAGAGGTCTGATCTAAATAGATCGGTGACGTGACTGCCATCAAAGTGTGGAGGATAACTCATATATCCACAGTGGTATCTCAAGTCAAAGAATCCATATGCTCACTCAACCCGAGAAGATTCTTATTGACGTTGTTGTACCATCTATTAAGAATCTTCGGTGAGTCGTTCAGTGTTTATCCGATATAAATATCTACATATCTATACAAGTCTCCCGAGACTCATGGTTCATTGAGAAACCATTGGAATCCAATATTCCAATATACGAAACATACCGGTCTCAGCGGGTTTACTTACTGACCAAGTAATTGTAAACTTTAACCAGGAACAGTTAAAAAATGATATTGTTATGATACTACTCAATGACAGTTGCGATACTTTTGTAAATGTATCATAACCAATCACTTTAAGGTCATTTACGTCTTTACCATATAATGAAAAAATAATATTAAATAGACTGTTCATTTTATTCACTATTAAAATATGTACAAGAGTATTTACAGGGAAATACATAAGAAATTGGCACTCAGAGCACCAACCCTAACAAAATCTCTCACTTGCTCTAGTGCCAATATTGATTGTATCTAATACTCATCGACTCCACATGTTTATCAAATAACTTTGGAGGTATGGCCTTCGTAAGCGGGTCTGCTATATTATCTTCACTCGGGACCTTGCACACGATAATGTCTCATCGCGACACAATCTCTCGAATGATGTGGTACTTTCGTTTCACATGCTTCGATTTCTGATGCGCCATCGGTTCCTTTGCTTGCGCAATGGCTCCAGTATTATCACAATATAACGGAATCAGATTCTCGATACTTGGGACAACTCCCAATTCTGTGATAAACTTATTAATCCAAACAGTTTCTTTTGCATCTTCTGAAGCAGCAATGTATTCCGCCTCTGTGGTGGAATCAGTTGCATTTTCATGAATTCTTGGCTTGTATTAATGATTAACTTATTTTTATTGAATATTATGAGTAGCTAATTCATTAAATTTAGGGTTATAAAGGATCTCAAGCATGTTTGATTAATTATTTGCATATTTTATTCTTTAAGGATTGTTATTGATTATTTATTATTCTATGTGTTTGAATGTATATTTTATTTGTTTGGGCAATAATAAAATAGTCTTAGTAAATCCTTAGGAACTCGATGAAGGGAATTTAGGTTAGCCGTGAGAATAATAGCGTGTGATCTTATTTCTCTGCAGGATAAACATATACCTAAAGGGTATACATAACCAATATTAGAACCTGACCTTAATTAATTTGATTTAAATTAATTAACATAGACATATAGTTAATTGATTTAAATTGAATATTTCTACCTCACCATCGAAAAAGACTTGTAGATAATTTAGTGATCTAGGTTAATAACTTGTAAAAAATCAATTGAATAAAAATTGTCTGAACTTATTGTGTGCATGCTTAGGTGAAATTACAACCCTCGGTTCTTCTCGCACATAAAGTTTATCTCCAAAATTATTATTTGCTATCTATTTAATCTTTCAACTAAATTTTAGACTAATCACTCTCTTTCTCAACCAATAATTTAGTTTAAGTTAAGTTGGTTAATCTTGATAGTAATAAGAGAGATATTAAGTTCATGTGGGTTCGACATCCGACTTTTGTCAATGTATTATTTAAGCGACACGTGCGTTTACGTGCTAATTTTATATAAAATCGTGATTAGTTAAACTATTGAGCTAATTGGCATTCAAAGGCAGCATCGCCTTTTTTTTTTTAAGTTTAGCCTAATGACAACCAACTCTCTCTCTACGCATGTGAGCGGATTTCGAACTCTAGATCTCTTATTTTCAACATAAGAAATTTTAATAACTCAACTAGATAGCACCCATCTGGCAGTGGCAGCTTAAATACACTTGTAATTGAAGGTAATTGAATGATTGTCGTTTGAAAAATGGGATATATAGAAGGACAATAAGTGTTATCTCACTTGTTCAAAATAGTATGTGTTGACAAATAAAATCCCCACAGGAAGAAATCGTCCTAAGACGAAAGGGAGCGCGAAAGGAAGAAGGATGACGAAGCGAAGAGCGACAAAGGACTTAGGACGATCGAGCGAGTAGTCAGGACGAAGACGTGTGATGCGGTTATCCCCACGATCACAACAGTTGGGCGGATCTCCCTCCACAATCAGGCAGTTGGGGTACGAGGCTCAGCAGTTACCAGCACGCCTCAAGAAACGCCGGGAAACATTGGAACTGCCCTGAGCAGTTAAGGAGCGACACTATAAAAATTCGCTTACACCAGGAGAAAAGGAAGAGAAAAAATGAAGACTCATTCGAGCATATTTTATCTTTTTATTTCTTAGCTTATACCCTAGGACTGTAACTTGTGTGCTTGTGCCCCTTGGAGGCTTATTCACTCGATTCAATACACCCCTTGCTGGGACTTTGTCTCAGGAGGTTTGAACCTTACACGCTTTTTTCCCCTGCACGCGTAAAACCTGCGCAAACAGTTTTTGGCGACCACAGTGGGAGGCTTGGTGTAACAAAGTGGAGATGCCTCCGAAAAGAAACGCTCAGACTGGCTCAACCGCGGAGGAAGGTGGACTGGAGCAAACCAACCAGCCCAGCGTTTTGGCCATAGTAGGTCAGTTTGAGGGTCTAGCAGATGCCAGCCGGTACGAATCTATGAGGGAATTCAGCCCTAATGCGATGCGCGCACTGTTTGGCGAATTCACGCAGGATGACGTCGAACAGGTCAGGCTCCAAAATGCGCACGTTATAGATAAATTTGTATCGACTAGCAATTCACATTACGAAAATATGGCCAAACACATAAACTCAATGAATGAATTAATGGCCAAATGTGTGAACGGCGGAACAGCACTGCCGTGGACTACGCCTCTCCCTGCAACAAGCGGTCAGGAGGCTGGTCCCAGTAGTGTCCCCCCACAAGGGGCCAATATCCATATGGTTCTCATAGGATGAGCAAGCCCCGGAGGGAACAGACCACAGTTGGGGCCAAACATCCATCAAGGGCCAAACATGGTTCAGCATGAAATTGTGATGCCTTAGGGTGTCCAAACTTCTCAAGGACAAAATCACGATTATGTCCCACTTTTGAGAGGGCCGCAACCGCCGCCCATGGCTATGCCATTTAATGGCAATGACATACTAAGGGAGCAAATGACCGACATCCTACAAAACCAGTTCGGACTAGGCATACGGCCAATTCGGCCAAGATATCGGAAGCCTTACCCTGATTGGGTTGATGTGGCTTATCCTTGGCCGAGAAATTACAAGATACCAGAATTTACCCTCTTTACGGGGTCTGGGGAAGTTTCCACTATGGAACACATAGGGCGCTTCACCCTTCAGTGCGGGGAAGTCAACGATTTCCACAAACTAAGGTTGTTTCATGGCTCATTGTCAGGAGTGGCCTTCTCCTAGTATGTTAGTTTACCAGCCAATTCAGTAGAAAGTTGGCAGCAGATGGAGCAACTATTCCATGCGCAATTTTATAAGGCCGAATCTGAAGTAGCCCTAGCTGATTTGGCAAATTTAAGGCAATTGCCAGGGGAATGGGCCGAGACGTTTCTACAACGATTTAAAATAGCCCGAGGCCGATGTTACGTGCCTTTGCCCGAAAAGGAATTTGTAAGAATCGCCCAAGGGTGCCTGAATCTCAACCTGAAAAAGAAATTCCAGGATCGTGAGTTTTGGGACCTGCCCCAACTCACCACCAGTGTGGTGCGCTATGAGCGATTATTACGAGAAGAATAACAGGTGAAAAATTCGAGCAAATGGACATATTATAGAAACATTGACTATGAGATGGGCGAAGTGGACGCCGACTCGGCCGATTTATGTTTGGCCGAATTGGTGAAAGGAAAGCCTTACGTTTGTAAGACGTGGGCGGAACCCCAAACTAGTGAGGCAAATGATAAAAAGGGCAGGAAATTTGCCTTCGACATTACTAAAGTTGACGCTATATTCGACCAATTGTACAAAGACAGGCAAATCAGCTTGAGCGACAGACACACGTTGCCAACAGCCGAGCAAATCGGTAGTAAAAAATATTGTAAATGGCTCAACACATGGTCTCATGCGACTAACCAATGCCTTGTTTTTCGTAATGTCTTGCAGGATGCCATAGAGTCCGGACGAATTACGTTCGAGAAGAAAATGGCAGTAGACAGCAACCCTTTCCCAAAATCGGTAGAGTTAAATATGATTAGTCCAGACCTTACGAGTTTGAGTCGGCCAAAGATAAAGGTGGTGCTGGACGAAAGACAACACCGCCGCCGCCGCCTAAGCGCACTGGAAAAGATCAAGGAGGGTGTAGAACGAAGGGACCAGAAGAACATCTGTGTAAGGTGCAAGAACAACATTGAGTGGATGAAAGAACTAGAAGACACTTGTGAGAGGCCCGTGGAGAAAGGATCACCATGGCAGCCGCGAACTTTTGCACCAAGGTTCTATGGAAAGAACTCGAAATTCGTCCAAAATGTGAGGACGTTTCGGCCAAAGATCCATCGACCCAACGTATGGCATTCATACCGAGAGCCACGCCCAGGGCAACGGGTACACTCAAGGGCGAGCGAAAATTATCCTCCCATAGACGAAATGACCAGGACACAGCTAAGGAGGCACCAAAGGAATTACGGCCGCATGATGCGTCGACAGAATGACGCAAATGCCACCACTAGCCGCAGCCCTCATGCCATAGAAAAATCGAAAGACAGCAAGAAATCACATGATGAGAAAAAAGGGAAAGTAACCAGTTGCGATGAGCACGCTAAGCTTAGTAAAAGAAAGCGGGATGAGACCGATGATGAGGAACCTCCCATCGTCATTCAATTCGGCAGCATGCCACCAGTCGTGGCGAATCACTACTTATTGCCCAGAGAATTCCGGAGAAATGATGACGGGGAAGCTGGGCCGAGCGAAGACGTTTACGAAGGAAATGAGGCCGAATTCGCCTCGCTCTCGATAACAGACAGGGGCACGGCAGATCGGGAAGTCGAGGATGAGGAGATGACGGATATAGAAGAAGAAATCGACGTCCGAACCGAAGCTAGAAAGAGAAAAATATCACAGAATCGGCTTCTTAAAGAACTATATGAAGCCGGGAATCCAGCCGTCGGAACACTGGGAGAAGACCTGGGGCAATATCCATTCCTTGTTCTGTATGGAACGCCCAAGGTGAAGCGGGTTGTCACCAAAGCCGAGAAGAGAAGATTGACCATCAATCACGTCTCGCATGAGGCACCCCCAACACGGCCACCTTCCGGATGGGACACGAGAGAAGAATCGCCCCAACTCAACAGCGAAGGTGATCAAGCTATGGAGATTGGGATGATAGGGAAAGTGATTTTTCCAAAACCACCAGCTCAGATGACGAAGCATCTAAGGCCATTGTACGTGAAGGCAAAGGCCAATGGCATCCCCGTGTCTAAAGTACTGATTGATAACTGAGTAGACATCAATGCGATTCCAGTTAGGATGCTGGGGCGTTTGGCTAAGTCCGAGGAAGATCTCCTCCCCACAGAGGTAGTCCTCACTAGCTTTAACGGAGGAGCGACGACGGCGAAATGAGTTATACCACTAGACTTGCAGGTGGAAGCACTACGAAGACTGTGGTGTTTTTCGTCATAGATGGGCCAACCTCTTACAACATGCTTCTGGGACGAGACTAGATACATGGTAGCCTATGCATCCCATCATCCCTTCATCAGTGTCTGGTCGTCTGGAACCAAAAGGATGAAGTGGAGATAGTACACGCCGACAACAAACCTTTCGATGCAGACACAAACTCGGTCGAATACTTCATGTATGAGGGAAACTACGGGCCAACCAGGGTTCTAAACGAAGGGGAGAGCCCGACTATCGTAGCCCAGAATGATGAGCCATACCCTGCATGATTGTTAAACGACCTGTTCGCACAAACAATACCAACCACAATGGTCTTTGGAGAACCCACACATGTCGATATCAATGAAGTACGACCAGAATAAAGAGTAAGCGGCCCTTGCGGCCTCTAAGGCCAATTTAATGGCCTATGTTCTGGAGATGAGGAAAGGAAAATCAAGGGAAATGAGACGAACCATGAGACATAGGCCACCGGAGGTGGAGGTTTCTTTGGCGTAAAGTGTGAAATGGAATGTAAGGAAGTTCGCAAACGGCCATCCACACGGCGTAAGGTGTGAAATGGAATGTAAGGTTGTGGATGGGCCGCGTCCGTTCGCGACGATTGACCTGGGTCCCCCTCGTGGAAGGTATTGCATCTCCCGGATGGCAGAAGGGTTACGCTCGTTAACGATAGCTAGCGTGAACCTTTCTATTCGGAGCATGTTGCTGACTTGGGAGGCTAACCGGATATCACGCTGGTCACATGGCCAGGGAACAGGTCAACCAAAGGCGGCAAGGAGGATCCATCTGACCGGCCCGTGTTTGGTGTAGCGGTATTGCCTGAAATGTAGTAAGAATGGGCCCGGTCAGAACTCGACCCGAGGGAATCAGCCAAACAGCAGGCTGATTAGGGACGAGATGAAGCGTTCTCAATTGGTGAGGTGGTCTTCCTTGAAAGAGGAAAGAACGAACCTGGATGAAGAGCCGAAAAATTCACCTCGATTTTCACTTCCAGTACAATCAAGGTAAATTTGGGGGACAATTGTTGACAAATAAAATCCCCACAGGACGAAATCGTCCTAAGACGAAAGGGAGCGCGAAAGGAAGAAGGATGACGAAGCGAAGAGCGACAAAGGACTTAGGACGATCGAGCGAGTAGTCAGGACGAAGACGTGTGATGCGGTTATCCCCACGATCACAACGGTTGGGCGGATCTCCCTCCACAATCAGGCAGTTGGGGTACGAGGCTCAGCAGTTACCAGCACGCCTCAAGAAACGCCGGGAAACATTGGAACTGCCCTGAGCAGTTAAGGAGCGACACTATAAAAATTCGCTTACACCATGAGAAAAGAAAGACTCATTCGAGCATATTTTATCTTTTTATTTCTTAGCTTATACCCTAGGACTGTAACTTGTGTGCTTGTGCCCCTTGGAGGCTTATTCACTTGATTCAATACACCCCTTACTGAGACTTTGTCTCAGGAGGTTTGAACCTTACACGCTTTTTTCCCCTGAACGTGTAAAACCTGCGCAAACAGTATGTCTTGGGTTTGACACGGTGGGTGAATAAGTAAAGAATTTATGTAATTAATTATTAATCTTCGGATTTGTTTTATTAGTTTATGGACATTATTCTCACAATATTCGGACCTTATTCTCACATCATTCAGACATAATAATATTAACTTACCAGTCTTGTTCTCATCGTAATCCGCCTGAGTGAAAGTCAATCTTTATCGAATGCCTTTGTGTTCACGTTCAGTCCCTAACTCAAGCTTCCCGTGTACCTCTACCCTTTTTATTAATTAGCTTGCTTTTATTTTCTTTCTTGATTTGCTAATATTACTCACTTACGTTGACGTCTTCTAGAAAGTTGACAAACCCTAACCTACCCTTATCTTACATTTAGACACATCCTCACGTTTGCTTTTTGTCTCTAGCTTCAAACTTTTGGGGCAATTATTACGTCTGCATGACGTATGGCCCTAGACTCTAACCAATAGATATTTTCGGATTTTAATGGTGGTAATAGATAATTACTAATTACTATACCCATTTCTATTCCCATGCATGGATCCAGCCTAAAACAAATGATTTGGAATTTGAATGACAATTTCCTGAATTAATTGGGTGTAAAATGAATATCCATCCTAAAACATAATTTCGATATAGCACAATAACGTCAAAATATAATATAATCGATTTCATTTAATGAAAAAATACTTTTATTTAGTTAAATTTGTGCTCTACATAGGGATGGTTCGTTTCACCAAAAAAAAAATGACATGCATGTATCTAACAAAAGTTGAAATGAATTATAGGGATAATGACCCGCCAAGAAAATAAAAGTATCCAGAAGTAATTTTAAAGCACGCCATGCATGACTGGATCATAATTGTTGTTGTAAAAAGACTTTATTTATATCTTATATTTTATATGTAAGAACTTGTAAAATTTAGAGAAGATGAAATATGTATCAAATGGGTAAAAAAGGACTTAATTACTAGAGTAATTATAATGCATGAAAGTACTTAAAATTATAATATAAGTATTTTTTTTTTCAGTTAAAGATATTTGAAATTTATTGATAATATGTTTAAAAACTCTAGCTAAGTAATATTCTCGAACTGACCTTAAGAGCTCGTTCATGACGGGTTAAAAATTAAAATCATACTTATAAATATTTGAAATTTCCGAATAATATATATAAAAATGATAATTAAATAACAGTCACAAACTGACTCTTAGTTTTTTTTTTTCCCAAATAAGTCAGTTTCATAAACCGCCCTAACTTGACGGTAATATGGTTAGCCATTTCATATTTGGATGGAGGATATTTTCTCAGTAACTTTGAAAATGGAGCGACCTCATAAGAGAGAAAGTATCAAAGCTTGGTGCTATCATTTTCAATCTTATAGACTTTTTGAAGGTTCTTTTGTTTTGTTGTTTATTGAAAATCATTTATTGCTGTCCCCTTTGGCTTTTTTTCTCTCATCTCTTCGCCTAAAATTAAATGGATTAACATCACTCTACCTAACCCTAACCCTAACCATCATCTTAATTAAACTTAATTAGTTCATGATCAACTCAGAAAAACATAATATTCAATGAACAAAACTCTTTGACTGTTATATAGAATACGGTTTAATGAATTTACGACTTAAACATATGTGGCTGGATTTGTATAAATATTTTGTGTCTATATAGTGCTCGTTTGCGATTGCACGTTGTTAAGGTCATTCATGTCACGTCCGTTAGGTCTACATTTCATTTTTGTGTTATGGTTTTTAAGTCATAATGGATGTAATAATGAAAAGCTCTGGGGGTGCTCTAGAAGCATTATTATTTTTTTTTCTATTCACTTGTTGTTTGTATACTTTAACTAATCGGGAAAAAGAGTCATGTTGTAAGTATGACTGGCAATGGAAGCCCGGTCCGGTCCGGTGGGGTTTTTTTAAAAATAAGTTTTAATTTTCAAAAAACTAATTTTTTAAAGTTTTTTATTAATTAAAAAAAATAATTAGATGTTCAATATTTTTAATTTTTTTTATTGAATCTTAAAATTTAATTATAGATATATGTATTTAGAATTAAAAATTAATTTATATAATTAAAAAAATCTTAATTAAAACTGGGTCCATTTGGCCTTGGGCTTGCCAAACTTAATCGTGCTAGGCTCGTGTTTTTCTGTCATCCATAGTTGTAAGAGGATAAAAGATTTTTTTTTTTTTTAGAAACGTTGGAAATTCTGCCGCTTAATCACCTAATCCGGGCTTAAACGGAGTAGGTAAAACCCCTGATTGCCTCGAGCTCTTAGAAAGAAATACATCACTGGAGTCGAACCCATAATCTAACAATCAAAACCTAAGTCATTTGCCACCAAATCACACTCTTTAGGGCGTATACATGACTCTTGCTAAAAAAAATTGACAATGTTTAATAAAATAATTTTTAAATAATAATTTTGATGAAATAATAAAATAATAAATATCTGATAAAATTACTTTAGCTTTCAAACATTAGTTACAAGCGTTCACCAAACAATTTAAAGTTACGACTTAAAAGGCACCCCAACTCCAAAAGAGTTTAAGAAGTTGATGAGATTAAGGGTGATACATTATTACAGAATATGTACGTAAACCCTAGCATTTAAATATAACTATGATTGTGATTTGATTAGAGGAAAGGTTAAGGAAACAGTACAACTTATAAGCTAAAGTAAATGGGTTTGGTGAGTGAAAACGAAAGAGATTTTTAATAGTAAAGTACTAAAAACAAACAGGAATAGTTCGGAAAAAAAGGGAACCTCCATAAAAGGCAAGTAATTTTCATCACATGTATTAAGAAAAGTGAGAGCTCTTTAACAACTCAATAATATTTTATTACAAATGCTAATGTATTAAATTAATTAGTCATTGAATTACATATTTCATTTGTTTATTAGTTGGTAGTACCACGTCATAATGTATCCATGACTCATTTTGATGAGATATGATAGTAATTTTTGGTATCATCAATTTATGGATGATATGATACAACCAACCAATAGTTACATAATTCATGAAACCATATTACATATAACTATTTTTTTTTATTATAATATATATGATAAAATATTATTGAGTGTTCGTATATGTTACGTCCTATTTGGACCAATAGAAATAGAATGGGCCTTTCTCCTCCTCTTTTTCAAATTAACCCACTTTGTCATTTATTAGTTAGTCTAAATAGGACCACTTTCGGACAAAGTTAGTCTAAATAGGACCACTTATTTTCTTTATCTCTGTCTACGCATTGAAAAGTTTGTAGAGCCATCGTTGTTGATTTAACAATCTCACGACACTGAAGCATTCTTTTTGTTTGAAGAATCTGGCCTCCGTTATAGTTCATGGGCAACCTGAAGACGAATTCTAAGTACACCCACTCCTCTTAATTCAATTCTAATGCACCGGCACTGATTCTTTGATTCGGATATTTTCCCTTCATCCTCTCTTTTTACCACTGTCTTATTGAGGTAGAATGATTTTAGGACTTGCCCTACTTGTTGGAGTCATATTAGGATTCCTTTCATTATTAAGATGCTCCACATCTTGCTTATCTATTCGATGTGATACTCTTTTTCCTACTAGTATTAGCCCCGATTAATGTTTCGGTTCAGAATTAAAACAAAATCAAAAGGAACCAAAAAGTTCCGGTTCCTTTCCGTTCGGCTAGGGTTCTCACCCTAGTCGAACTGAAGGAATCGGACGGTTCCAATGATTCTGGGTTGGAAACATTCGGTTCCTAAATAAGAACCGGAATCTTACTGTTCATACGAACCGTAACGGTTCCGCTTGGAGCCGTTACATTTGATTTTTTTTAATGTTAAATCTCTAAATTACCCTCAATAAAATTAATTAAATGGCTAGTTTTAAAGATAATTTAAACATCACAGAATTAACCCAAAAATCTATAAATATAGGCCATATTTAATTTTTTCTACACACCAACAATTATCTCATTCTCAATTCTCTCAATTGTTCTTATATTTGCAATTCTCTTAATTTTTCAATTCTCCAATATTTAGGAAAAAAATGGCAAGCTCATATGAGAACAACATGTCTAATGTCACAACCTAAGAGAGCGGCCAAAGTGTCAGTACACGAAGAAGAGAATCGTATCGATGAGAGTAGCTGTTAGGATATATGTCACAGAGCTTCATGTAATGTGTAAATGAAATTGTTTGTTATAAAATAAAAGATGCACTGTTCATTTATAAATTATTTTGATCGCATATTGTAAATTATCCAATTTACCTTAATTACTTATGTGCCTTCAAACTTATTGTATGAATGTCATACACAATAGCATTTAAGTCTGAAGTTAGTAATCTTAAATAGTCCATAGAGAGCAAACAAATCGGGTGTATTGTTTGTGGTTTATCTATAGTTGCGGTCCATTCTATAAATATATGGCGACCTTGATTCGGGATCGCCCATGTGGTGATATGAGAATAAAGACACCTTATATTAATTGATCATATAGAATTGAACCCAGATAGAAATGAATTTCTTATAATATTCGTTTAATAAAGAAATTCATTTCAATATATTAGATGGTCATATATGCATTTATTTAAATCCTGAGTGTACTACGAACTCATGCATGGCAGGCCATGTGCTTTGATTTACAAATGTGAGGTTGGTGTAGAAATCCCGACCAATAGCTATGTACTTTGGGGAGATGGTTTGGTGTGTAGCTGATGAGTTTTACATAGATATGAATTCACTGATTCTTGGGAGAAGTAGAAGAGTATTTTCCTTAAGGGTTGATTTGGTACTTAAACAATTAAAGCGCTCAAGTCTTTCAATTACGAATATAAAGATTAATATTCATAATGGTTATGAATAAATCGTTCATTAGCGAATCAATGATACTTACTTAAGGTAAAAATAATTAGAGGGGTATAACATATATCTTGATCGAGCTCTAATTATGAGATACTCATGAAAGGTCAATCCGTATATAATGGCTATATCGATGGACACCGACGTAGTTCGGCTTATATTATTTAGCTACGGCAACGAGAGTGCAACTTTTGGTTTTTAGTGGAATAACCTGAAGTTAATAATTTAGAATATTTAATTAAAGATTTTAATTAATATTCCAGGATTATTGAAGCTCGGAACTGTAGATCCGTTTGGTCCCCGTGCTAGCTCGACATATTATACCAAATTAAATATAATTGGATAATCCAATTATAAACTCACATATATTATTATTATTAAAATGATGAATAATGTATTTTTTCACACATAAAACTTTATGTTAAATTTAATATAAGGTTTTCATTAAATAATTGATTATGAGATAATCATTTAATTATTATAAAGGTTGTTATTATTAAATTATATTTTATAATTTAATAAAATAATTTTGGAAATGAATGAGTTTAAAAATTTTATTTTAAAACTCATCATTACAAAATTAGTAGTTACATTTTTTTAATTGGTAACATATTGATGTCTTGATTATGAAATTAAATAAAATTTTGATGTTATAAAAATAGGCCCCTTGGATTTTCTGATATTTTCAAAATTCATTTTTATTTAGTCGAAATTGAGAGTCGGTCATATATAACCATACACATAATCGCATCAACCAATAATTATATAATATATAGAAATTAAGTTAAATAAAATTAGTATCTATTTAATTATTTCATTATTTAATAAACGTGACATAATATATTATTAGATTGTTATATTTGTGATGTGATTTCACTGTTATCTAATATAATTTTCCCTATCGTAGTGTATCTGGTCAAAATATAAATTAACAACTCACGAGACGGCCAATTATTTAAGACACGGGCTTCTTCTTCTTGCCAATGAATACAAATCAAATTCACAAACATGGCTTCGTTTTGGCCTCTCCTTCTCTCGTTCTTAGTCTCTGTGTAGGGTTGGCAAATTGAGCCGGATTTGAAAATGTCTGTTTTTTAAATTCAAATATTGTTTGTTAATATTTTTAAAATATTAGAAAAATTCAATTTGTAAAATTTTAAATTAGTTTTTTTATTATATTTTTTTTAGACACAATTTAAATAAAAAAACATACTTAAAACATGAAATGACTTTTTAAATTTCGGCCCATTTACCCACTCCATCTCTCTGCTTCGCATTGTGTTGACGACAGATTTTGGTCTCAAGGCAATATGAGAATATTACTCTCGAGACAATCCTCACTCAATAGTGAATTTGTTTGGTTATGGGGGACCAAAAACAAACTTAGCAAAGACAGATAAATACGCCAATTGACAAGGAGATTTAACGTGGTTCGGCGGATCTTGATCCGACCTACGTCCACGGGCACAAAAAAGATGATATTTTTATTACACAAACACGCTTATCAGCTCTGCTTCTTGTTTTTTACAAGTCTGATGGTAATGATTCTGATGATCATTCTTAATGCTCTCAACTTGTTTCTTCTACTCTTGTTCCTCCCTTTATGCACACTCTACCCTTCTATTTATAATAGTGTAGAAATTAGATTTCGTCTCCTATAAGAATTTCCTAGTTGAAACAATTTTCTTTTCCCATAAGGATTCCTAGTCAAAACAATTCCCTTTTCCCATACCCTATTAGAATAAGATAACTTATCTCATTACCCCATAAGAATATGATAACTTATCCCCTTATCCCATAAGAATAGGATGTCATCTTCGGGAGCATATCTCGCTATCTGGTCGGTCTTCATGAGGTCGGTCATGATGATCCTTTGAACTGATTTTGACCAAGGAGGGAATTTACCCTTTTACCCAGGTCGTGCTACTTAAATATCATAGTGCCTAAAAAAGACCATCAACATCTATCCCCTAGTTCTCGGTAACAACGAGTTTGTGAGTTGATGTCGGGAACTATAAAAAAGATGGTGTGTCAATGAATCTGTCGGTGGTCACTTCAGGAACTGCAGAGAAAAATGCTTTGGCTACAAATCTGGTCATTCCTGCCATCTTCATGAGCTCAGTTAACGAGGATCCCGAAATCTACCTGTAGAAAAAATGCTCTGCCCTTATGCTGATGACGATCGACTCGGTGGGATGTCACCCGACCCCGAGCTGAGAAGAACATTTGGCTTTGGGGAATGTCACATCCTCAGACCAAAAGAGGGCCGACCATGAGGGAGATGCTCTGATCCCATATCGATGATAAGTCTCTCGGTGGGACGTATCCCGACCCCGAGTTGAAGAGAGACTTGGCTCTGGGGAATATTACATCCTCAGTCCAAAGAAACCGACTCGGTGGGACGTAACCTGACCCCGTGCTAAAAGAAAGACTTGGCTCTGGGGAAATGTTACATCCTCAGTCCAAAGAAGCGGACTCGGTGGGACGTAACCCGACCCCGAGCTAAAAGAAAGACTTGGCTCTGGGAGAATGTTACATCCCAAGTCCAATGAAGCCGACTCGGTGGGACGTAACCCGACCCCGAGCTAAAAGAAAGACTTGGCTCTGGGGGAATGTTACATCCCCAGTCCAAAGAAGCCGACTCGGTGGGACGTAACCCGACCCCGAGCTGAGAAAGACTTGGCTCTATGGGAATGTTACATTACCAGTCCAAAGAAGTCGACTCAGTGGGACGTAACCCGACCCCGAGCTGAGAAAGACTTGGCTCTGGGGGAATGTTACATCCCCAGTCCAAAGAAGCCGACTCGGTGGGACGTAACCCAACCCTGAGAAAGAAAGACTTGGCTCTAGGGGAATATTACATCCCCAGTCCAAAGAAGCCGACTCGGTGGGACGTAACCCGACCCCGAGCTGAAAGAAAGACTTGGATCTGGGGGAATATTACATCCCCAGTCCAATGAAGCCGACTCGGTGGGACGTAACCCGACCCCGAGCTGAAAGAAAAACTTGGCTCTGGGGGAATGTTACATCCCCAGTCCAAAGAAGCCGACTCGGTGGGACGTAACCTGACCCCGAGCTGAAAGAAAAACTTGGCTCTGGGGGAATGTTACATCCCCAGTCTAAATAAGCCGACTCGGTGGGACGTAACCCGACCCCGAGCTGAAAGAAAAACTTGAATATGGGGGAATGTTACATCCCCAGTCCAAAGAAGCCGACTCGGTGGGACGTAACCCGACCCCGAGCTGAAAGAAAGACTTGGCTCTGGGGGAATATTACATCCCCAGTCCAAAGAAGCCGACTCGGTGGGACGTAACCCGACCCCGAACTGAAAGAAAGACTTTGATCTGGGGGAATATTACATCCCCGGTCCAAAGAAGCCGACTCGGTGGGACGTAACCCGACCCCGAGCTAAAAGAAAGATTTGGCTCTAGGGGAATATTACATCCTCAGTCCAAAGAAGTCGACTCGGTGGGACGTAACCTGACCCCGAGCTGAATAAACAAGTGTCCTTGGCGGAACGAAATCCATCCCCGAGCCGAATAACCAAGCGGCTTCGGCGGAACAAAATCCAGCCCCGAGCCGAATAAACAAGTAGCCTCGGCGGAATGAAATCCAGCCCCGAGCCGAAATAAAAATCGATCTCGGCGGTACAAGAGCAGACCTGAGCCGAAAAGAAACATCGGTCTCGGCGGTACACGAGCAGACCCGAGCCGGAAAGAAACATCGATCTCGGCAGTGCAGTACAAGAGCAGACTCGAGCCGGAAAGAAACATTGGTCTCGGCGGTACAAGAGCAGACCCGAGCCGGAAAGAAACATCGGTCTCGGCGGTACAAGAGCAGACCCGAGCCGGAAAGAAACATCGGTCTCGGCGGTACAATAGCAGACCCGAGCCGGAAAGAAACATCAGTCTCGCCGGTACAAGAGCAGACCCGAGCCAGAAAGAAACATCAATCTCGGTGGTACAAGAGCAGACCCGAGCCGGAAAGAAACATCGGTCTCGGCGGTACAAGAGCAGACCCGAGCCGGAAAGAAACATCGGTCTCGGCGGTACAAGAGCAGACCCGAACCGGAAAGAAACATCGGTCTCGGTGGTACAAGAGCAGACCCGATCCGGAAAGAGACATCGGTCTCGGCGGTACAAGAGCAGACCCGAGCCGGAAAGAAACATCGGTCTCGGCGGTACAAGAGCAGACTCGAGCCGGAAAGAAACATCGGTCTCGGCGGTACAAGAGCAGACCCGAGCCGTAAAACAAATATCAAAACCATTGTGTGAGCCATAACAAAAAAGCATATTCAAATGTCAACCTAAGACAGAAAAAGTCTTACTCACCTTTTTGGGATCCGTGGCCTTTCTTGCAACTCTACAAAGGTCACTACAAGCAAGGCTCTTCTTAATACATCCTCTCTGCATCTCATCATTCCAGGCATCCGACCGGATGACTTCCGCTATCAACTTGGTCGACCTCAAAAACCGAATGGTCTATGTACACACTAAGATAGCCTTCTTTCACCAAGTCTTCCACCTGCTCCCGCAGGTCTCTGCACCCATTCGTGGCATGTCCCCTTACGTTATGGTAGATACAGTATGCCCTACTATTTCCCTCCTCAATCGGGAACCTCCTCAAATTAGGCTCGGCCAACCGACCTTTATCCTGGATTTCCCGAACTATCTGGTGAAATCCCTAACGATCGGTGATTTCCATCTTCTGCCATCGTCTTACTACGCGAGCTGCTTTTTATTGAGTTCCCCACAGACGGCGCCAACTGTTGACGGCAGATTTTGGTCTCAGGGCAATATGGTAATATTACTCTCGAGACAATCCTCCTTCAATAGTGAATTTGTTTGGTTATGGGGGACCAAAAGCAAACTTACCAAAAGACAGATAAATACGCCAATTGACAAGGAGATTTAACGTGGTTCAGCGGATCTTGGTCCGACCTACGTCCACGGGCACAAAAAGGATGATATTTTTATTACACAAACATGCTTCTCAGCTCTGCTTCTTGTTTTTTACAAGTCTGATGGTAATGATTCTGATGATCATTCTTAATGCTCTCAACTTGTTTATCTACTCTTGTTCCTCCCTTTATGCACACTCTACCCTTCTATTTATAATAGTGTAGAAATCAGATTCCTTCTCCTATAAGAATTTCTTAGTTGAAACAATTTGCTTTTCCCATAAGGATTCCTAGTAAAAACTATTCCCTTTTCCCATACCCTATTAGAATATGATAACTTATCTCATTACCCCATAAGAATAGGATAACTTATCCCCTTATCCCATAAGAATAGGATGTCATCTTCTGGAGCATATTTCGCTATCTGGTCGGTCTTCATGAGGTCGATCATGATGATCCTTTGAACTGATTTTGACCAAGGAGGGAATTTACCCTTTTACCTATGCCGTGCTGCTTAAATATCATAGTGCCTAAAAAAGACCATCAACATCTATCCCCTAGTTCTCGGTAACAACGAGTTTGTGAGTTGATGTCGGGAACTATAAAAAAGATGGTGTGTCAATGAATCTGGCGGTGGTCACTTCAGGAACTGTAGAGAAAAATGCCTTGGCTACAAATCTGGTCATTCCTGCCATCTTCATGAGCTCAGTTAACGAGGATCCCGATATCTACCTGTGGAAAAAATGCTCTGCCCTTATACTGATGACGATCGACTCGGTGGGATATAACCCGACCCCGAGCTGAGAAGAACATTTGGCTCTGGGGAATGTCACATCCTCAGACCAATGGAGGGCCGACCATGGGGGAGATGCTCCGATCCCATGTCGATGATAAGTCTCTCGGTGGGACGTATCCCGACCCCGAGTTGAAGAGAGACTTGGCTCTGGGGAATATTACATCCTCAGTCCAAAGAAACCGACTCGGTGGGACGTAACCTGACCCCGAGCTAAAAGAAAGACTTGGCTCTGGGGAAATGTTACATCCTCAGTCCAAAGAAGCCGACTCGGTGGGACGTAACCCGACCCCGAGCTAAAAGAAAGACTTGGCTCTGGGGGAATATTACATCCCCAGTCCAAAGAAGCCGACTCGGTGGGACGTAACCCGACCCCGAGCTAAAAGAAAGACTTGGCTCTGGGGGAATGTTACATCCCCAGTCCAAAGAAGCCGACTCGGTGGGACGTAACCCGACCCCGAGCTGAGAAAGACTTGGCTTTGGGGGAATGTTACATCCCCAGTCCAAAGAATCCGACTCGGTGGGACGTAACCCAACCCCGAGCTAAAAGAAAGACTTGGCTCTGGCGGAATGTTACATCCCCAGTCCAAAGAAGCCGACTCAGTGGGACGTAACCCGACCCCGAGCTGAGATAGAAAAAGACTTGGCTCTGGGGGAATGTTAAATCCCCAGTCCAAAGAAGCCGACTCGGTGGGACGTAACCCAACCCCGAACTAAAAGAAAGACTTGGCTCTGGGGGAATATTACATCCCCAGTCCAAAGAAGCCGACTCGGTGGGACGTAACCCGACCCCGAGCTGAAAGAAAGACTTGGATCTGGGGGAATATTACATCCCCAGTCCAAAGAATCCGAATCGGTGGGACGTAACCCGACCCCGAGCTGAAAGAAAAACTTGGTTCTGGGGGAATGTTACATCCCCAGTCCAAAGAAGTCGACTCGGTGGGACGTAACCCGACCCCGAGCTGAAAGAAAAACTTGGCTCTGGGGGAATGTTACATCCCCAGTCCAAATAAGCCGACTCGGTGGGACGTAACCCGACCCTGAGCTGAAAGAAAAACTTGTCTCTGGGGGAATGTTACATCCCCAGTCTAAATAAGCCGACTCGGTGGGAAGTAACCCGACCCCGAGCTGAAAGAAAAACTTGGCTCTGGGGGAATGTTACATCCGCAGTCCAAAGAAGCCGACTCGGTGAGACGTAACCCGACCCCGAGCTGAAAGAAACACTTGGCTCTGGGGGAATATTACATCCCCAGTCCAAAGAAGCCGACTCGGTTGGACGTAACCCGACCCCGAGCTGAAAGAAAGACTTGGATCTGGGGGAATATTACATCCCCGGTCCAAAGAAGCCAACTCGGTGGGACGTAACCCGACCCCGAGCTCAAAGAAAGATTTGGCTCTGGGTGAATGTTACATCCCCAGTCCAAAGAAGCCGACTCGGTGGGACGTAACCCGACCCCGAGCTGAATAAACAAGTGGCCTTGGCGGAACGAAATCCAGCCCGAGCCGAATAACCAAGCGGCTTCGGCGGAACAAAATCCAGTCCCGAGCCGAATAACTAAGCGGCTTCGGCGGAACGAAATCCAGTCTCGAGCCGAAATAAAAACCGATCTCGGCGGTACAAGATCAGACCGGAGCCGAAAAGAAACATCGGTCTCGGCGGTACAAGAGCATACCCGAGCCGAAAAGAAACATCGGTCTCGGCGGTACAAGAGCAGACCCGAGCCGGAATGAAACATCGGTCTCGGCGGTACAAAAGCAGACCCGAGCCGGAAAGAAACATCCATCTCGGCGGTACAAGAGCAGACCCGAGCCGGAAAGAAACATCGGTCTCGGCGGTACAAGAGCAGACCCGAGCCGGAAAGAAACATCGGTCTGGGCGGTACAAGAGCAGACCCAAGCCGGAAAGAAACATCGGTCTCGGCGATACAAGAGCAGACCCGAGCCGGAAAGAAACATCGGTCTCGGTGGTACAAGAGCAGACCCGATCCGGAAAGAGACATCGGTCTCGGCGGTACAAGAGCAGACCCGAGCCGGAAAGAAACATCGGTCTCGGCGGTACAAGAGCAGACTCGAGCCGGAAAGAAACATCGGTCTCGGCGGTACAAGAGCAGACCCGAGCCGGAAGGAAACATCAGTCTCGGTGGTACAGAGTAGACCCGAGCCGGAAGAAAACATCGGTCTCGGCGGTACAAGAGCAGACCCGAGCCGGAAAGAAACATCGATCTCGGCGGTACAAGAGCAGACCCGAGCCGTAAAACAAATATCAAAACCATTGTGTGAGCCATAACAAAAAAACATAATCAAATGTCAACCTAAGACAGAAAAAGTCTTACTCACCTTTTTGGGATCCGTTGCCTTTCTTGCAACTCTACAAGGGTCACTACAAGCAAGGCTCTTCTTAATACATCCTCTCTGCATCTCAGCATTCCAGGTATCCGACCGGATGACTTCCGCTATCAACTTGGTTGACCTCAAAAACCGAATGGTCTATGTACACACTGAGATAGCCTTCTTTCACCATGTCTTCCACCTGCTCCCGCAGGTCTCTGCACCCATTCGTGGCATGTCCCCTTATGTTATGGTAGATACAATATGCCCTACTATTTCCCTCCTCAATCGGGAACCTCCTCAAATTAGGCTCGGCCAACAGACCTTTATCCTGGATTTCCCGAACTATCTGGTGAAATCCCTGACAATCGGTGATTTCCATCTTCTGCCATCGTCTTACTACGCAAGCTGCTTTTTGTTGAGTTCCCCACAGACGGCGCCAACTGTTGACGGCATATTTTGGTCTCAGGGCAATATGAGAATATTACTCTCGAGACAATCCTCCCTCAATAGTGAATTTGTTTGGTTATGGGGGACCAAAAGCAAGCTTAGCAAAAGACAGATAAATACGCCAATTGACAAGGAGATTTAACGTGGTTCGGCGGATCTTGGTCCGACCTACGTCCACGGGCACAAAAAGGATGATATTTTTATTACTCAAACACGCTTCTCAGCTCTGCTTCTTGTTTTTTACAAGTCTGATGGTAATGATTCTGATGATCATTCTTAATGCTCTCAACTTGTTTCTTCTAGTCTTGTTCCTCCCTTTATGCACACTATACCCTTCTATTTATAATAGTGTGAAATCAGATTCCTTCTCTTATAAGAATTTCTTAGTTGAAACAATTCCCTTTTCCCATACCCTATTAGAATAGGATAACTTATCTCATTACCCCATAAGAATAGGATAACTTATCCCCTTATCTTATAAGAATAAGATGTCATCTTCTGGAGCATATCTCGCTATCTGGTCGGTCTTCATGAGGTCGGTCATGATGATCCTTTGAACTGATTTTGACCAAGGAGGGAATTTACCCTTTTACCCATGCCGTGCTGCTTAAATATCATAGGGCCTAAAAAACACCATCAACATCATAGTGCCTGTTGACGGTGGATTTTGGTCTCAGGCCAATATGGGAATATTACTCCCGAGACAATCCTCCTTCAATAGTGAATTTGTTTGGTTATGAGGGACCAAAAGCAAACTTAGCAAAAGACAGATAAATACGCCAATCGACAAGGAAATTTAACGTGGTTCGGCGGATCTTGGTCCGACCTACGTCCACGGGCACAAAAAGTATGATATTTTTATTACTCAAACACGCTTCTCAGCTCTGCTTCTTGTTTTTTACATGTCTGATGGTAATTATTCTGATGATGATTCTTAATGCTCTCCGCTTCTTTTTTTCACTTGTTCCTTCTTGCTCTCCTTTCTACACTCACTTTACCCTCCTATTTATAATGGTGAAGAAATCATATTCCTATTTGTACAAGAATTTCCTTGTTGAAATAATTTCCTTTTCCCATAAGGATTCCTAGTCAAAATTATTCCATTTTCCCATAAGGATTCCTAATTAAAACTACATTCATTTCTTTTATCCTATATGGACACTGACTCATCAGTTTTCCCCATGAAAGTAGGATAACTTATCTTCTGGAGCATATCCCGCCATATTCCCGGTCTTCATGAGGTCGGTCACAATGGTCTTTTGAACTGAGAATGCTGTTGTCGATCTGATAATTCCCGGTCATCCGATCTTTAAGTGGTAGGGTTACCGATCTTAAGTGCTCGGCCCCTAACTCATGTGGTCGGTCATGATGGTCCTTTTTAATGATTTTGACCAAGGAGGGAATTTACCCTTTTACCCCTGCCGTGCTGCTTAAATATCATAGTGCCTAAAAAACACCATCAACATCTATCCCCTAGTTCTCGGTAACAACGAGTTTGTGAGTTGATGCCGGGAACTATAAAAAAGATGGTGTCAATGAATCCGTCGGTGGTCACTTTAGGAACTGCAGAGAAAAATGTCTTGGCTGCAAATCTGGTCATTCCTGCCACCTTCATGTGCTCAGTCAACGAGGATCTCGATATCTACCCGTGGAACAAATACTTTGCCCTTTTGAAGATGACGATCGACTCGGTGGGATGTAACCCGACCCCGAGCTGAAGAAAGACTTGGCTCTGGAGGAATATTACATCCCCAGTCCAAAGAAGCTGACTCGGTGGATGTAACCCGACCACGAGCTGAGAAAGACTTGGCTATGGGGGAATATTACATCCCCAGTCCAAAGAAGCCGACTCGGTGGGACGTAACCCGATCCAGAGCTAAAAGAAAGACGGGTCTGGGGGAATGTTACATCCCCAGTCCAAAGAAGCCGACTCGGTGGGACGTAACCCGACCCCGACCTGAGAAAGACTTGGCTTTGGGGGAATATTACATCCCCAGTCCAAAAAGCCGACTCGGTGGGACGTAACCCGACCCCAAGCTAAAAGAAAGACTTGGCTATAGGGGAATATTACATCCCTAGTCCAAAGAAGCCGACTCGGCGGGACGTAACCCGACCCCGAGCTAAAAGAAAGACTTGGCTCTGGCAGAATGTTACATCCCCAGTCCAATGAAGTCGACTCGGTGGGACGTAACCCGACCCCGAGCTGAAGAAAGACTTGGCTCTGTGGGAATATTACATCCACAGTCCAAAGAAGCCGACTCGGTGGGACGTAACCCGACCCCGAGCTAAAATAAAGACTTGGCTTTGGGGGAATGTTACGTCCCCAGTCCAAAGAAGCCGACTCGGTGGGACGTAACCCGACCCCGAGCTGAAAGAAAGACTTGGCTCTGGGGGAATGTTACATCCCCAGTCCAAAGAAGCCGACTTGGTGGGACGTAACCCGACCCCGAGCTGAATAAACTATAAGGCCTCGGCGGAACAAAATCCAACCCCGAGTCGAAAAACCAAACGGCCTCGGCGGAACGAAATCCATCCCCGAGCAGAATAAACAAGTGGCCTCGGCGGAACGAAGTTCAGCCCCAAGCCGAATAAACATCGGTCTCGGCGGTAAAAGAGCAGACCCGAGCTGAATAAACATCGGTCTCGGCGGTACAAGAGCAGACCCGAGCTGGAAAGAGACATCGGTCTCGGCGGTACAAGAGCAGATCCGAGCCGGAACGAAACATCGGTCTCGACGGTATGAGAGCAGACCCGAGCCGGAAAGAGACATCGGTCTCTCGGCGGTACAAGAGCAGACCCGAGCCGGAAAGAGACATCTGTCTCGACGGTACTGTGGGAACACAGGAATCTGGCCTTGTCGGGAGTACGGAATAGTCCGCGGGGGACTAAACCGGAGAATAATGGAGTCGCCACCCGGTGTGAACCGGGAAAATGAGATTTAAGGCCGCACTCACCCCTCGCAAGGGAAGACCTCAAATCGTTGGGTTCGGAATGGTCCCTTACTTATGCCATTTGTATTGAAAGGATTTACATAATAATTTAATCAGGCTTAAGTAACACTTATTCCTAAGAATATCATGCTTCTATATTCACGGGTACAAAATAACACTTATACATACATTTCACATATATCTCATATCTAATAACACATGCCTGAAAATACCTCAAAGTAACAATGAACATACAACTTCATTTAGCATATCATATTCATGAAAAACACAAGCATACATAATAACCGCACAAGTATACATGTGAGCACTTTTCCAAGTGATATGTGGAATTGTATCCCAAGTACAGACCGCATTACCGTCCATTCGGAATCGGCTACAGAATTTATGTCTGGGTTTCCATCCGATATATCACAAGAAATAATACTCCAAAGTCATCATGGCATAGGTATATGAATCGTAATGCGTTAAATCAAGACTAAGGCAAACGACGCAACTAACGGAATAAACATGCTTTTCATTATTATATGCACAAGGATAAGAATGACTATGTGTGGTTCCATAAAAAAATCACCTAAGAAACAATTATACATGGCATGTGATGAATATGTCTCAGTTCAGTGTGTTCGCGTTCGTATACGCGTTCGAACGGTAAACAGAAGGTTCTCGTTCGAGTAGCGTTCGTAAACGCGTTCGAACGGAAATGAAACAGAATGCTCACGTTCGTATGGCGTTTGTTAACGCGTTCGAACGGAAATGAAACAGAATGCTCACGTTCGTATGGCGTTCGGGAACGCATTCGAACGGAAATGAGGCCTGATGCATGATAAGGCAAAAATGCAAGCGCGTTCGAGTTGCGTTCGTAGACGCGTTCGAACGGGGACAGATCTGATGCATGAAATGGGACGCAATAAATAAATGGCGAATAGTACAATGTGAGGCGCGACAAAGCATCGTGGTAAAGGGCATTAACCCTTCCCCATAGGGGATCTTTCATTCCACTTACTAAGCCCATGGGCTCGATCGCATTATGCATACAAACATAAAGACAATCATATCAAATTAAGTATGCCCGATTGAACACATCTTACATCCAACCGAACACACATCAACCGGCCCCATAGGGGATCTTTCATTCCACTTATTAAGCCCATGCGCTTGATTGAACCACGCATAAAAAGAATTAAACACAATAATCTCAAACTTAGTATGCCCGATGGAACGTATCTTGCATTCAACCGATCACACATCAACCGGCGCGGCAAAGCATCGTGGTAAAGGGCTTTAACCCCTCACCATAAGGGGATCTTTCATTCCACTTACTAAACCCATGCACTCGATTGAATCATGCATACATAAACGACATACAAAATCCAAATGACGAAAACTAAATAAACAAAAGCAACACAAAACAAAAGAGGGTGCCGTTTACTCAAGCGGTACGTGGAGTTGTGTCCTGAGTACAGATCATATTACCGTCCATTCGGAATCGGCTATGAAATTTATGTCCGGGTTTCCATCCGATATACCGCGAGAGTTGACACATCTCTCATTCATCCAATACCCACAACACACATCATACACAAACGAGATTTAACAAATAAGTAAAATACGATCAAAATAAATAACAAAAATCAAATAAAGATGAGTGTGAAAAGTACCCTCAGGTCTAACCACCTCTCGGATGTACGACACACGGTCGTCGGAAGGGTGGATGCTCCGCAACTCTTTCGGTTCACTGGTTCAATGTTCTCGTTCGTTGTCTCACTGTTTGGAGTCGTCGTTCTCCGTCTTTTGCTGCTGCTTTGACTCCGATTTGCTACTGTTCGGCCTCTGTTTTGCTTCTCGTTGTTCAGGTCACCTGTTTTGACGTTTCAACGGACTGTTCCAAGTTTTTGTGTGGGTTTTTAGTGTAGTCTTGTGTGAGTCTTTTAAGGATTATGAATGCGATTTTATGTTACTATTTTTAAGGTTTTTAGGGGATGTTTTAAGTGTATTTTGCTGCTGTATAGGGGGTGGTTTGGGCGTGATTCGGCTACTGTTTTAGTGTTAAAGGGGCTGCTATATTAAGGTATGATTTCGACAATGGGAGAGTGAGGATGAAGAGAACTCTTTCTTGTTATTTTCTTGAGTGGCTAGGGCTCTTGGTGTGTTGTGATGGTGCTTTGAATGTGAAGGCTTGGGGTTATTTTCTTTTCTCTTGTGATTTGTGTGAGTTGTGTGTATCTTATATGTATGAGCTAGCTAGGGTTGAGAAGGTTGGTGAAGGGTTCTTTTTATAGGCAAAGGGTTAGGCTTGACAAGGAAATAGATTTGGCTAATTAAAGAGGGATTTGATTTGGTGTTGGATAAGGGAAGTCAAAGATTGAGAGGGGACAAATCTTGGCTAGATAGGGAAGGTTGAATATTTAGTTTATGTTGATTAGGCATACAATATTTTAAGTTTGGGAATAATATATTGGTTGATTGATTTTAACTTGGTATGATTATATTTGATTGGTTTAGATTAGGTATGATTATATTTTATGTTTTATTTAATTGGTAAATGGTTTAAATATTTTATTTAATTGACTTTTAATTTAATTAATATTTGATTGATTTAGGATGTGTCTTATGGGCTTGGTGGGCTAATTGGGCTTGGGTTGAGGCTAGCAGCAAAACCAGAATTACCGACACCGTTCGAACGCTTCCTCGAACGCAACACGAACTCCCGCAATCTGTTTCCGTTCGAACGCATACACGAACGCAGCACGAACGAAAACAGTGAACCTTGTTTATTCTGAATTTCCCCTTCCAATATCCGTTTCCCGTGGCTTCCGTGACTCAAAAGGTAGTGCCTCCAAATGAGACTCATCATCGGGTTTTATATGCAAAAATACAATGCCTACAGTCGCCCCCACTTTGATGGGACTTGTGCAGTGTGTGACTTTGAACAATCCTATCAAAGTTATGCAATGTATTTCTACTTACCTGGCTCGCCAGCTGTCACTTGACTTACCATGTGTTGAGTTGATTTGGGTGGTGAGGTGCTGCGACCCCTGGTTCATTCCGAATCGTGTTGTGATGTGGTCCATTCCCGAACCGTTGCTGTAAGGTGGTCCATTCCCGAACCGTTACTGTGAGGTGTGCATTCCCGAACTGTTATCGTGAGGTGGTCCATTCCCGAACCGTTACTGTGAGGTGTCCATTCCCGAACTGTTACTGTAAGGTGGTCCATTCCCGAACCGTTACTGTGAGATGTCCATTCCCGAATCGTTACTGTGAGGTGGTTTATTCCCGAACCGTTCTGTGAGGTGGTCCATTCCCGAACCGTTTTTCCATTCTTGGAGTGCCATTCCCGGCTTGTTCATTCTCGAACTGTGTTTCCATTCTTGGAGTGCCATTCTCGACTTTTTCATTCCTGAACTGTGTTTCCATTATTGGAGTGCCATTCCCGGCTTGTTCATTCTCGAACTGTGTTTCCATTCTTGGAGTGCCATTCCCGGCTTGTTCATTCTCGAACTGTGTTTCCATTCTTGGAGTGCCATTCTCGGCTTGTTCATTCCTGAACTGTATTTCCATTCTTGGAGTGCCTTTCCCGGCTTGTTCATTCTTGAACTGTATTTCCATTCTTGGAGTGCCATTCCCGGCTTGTTCATTCTCGAACTGTGTTTCCATTCTTGGAGTGCCATTCCCGGCTAAACTGATACTGATGCTGGTGTGGGCTTCGCCCCTAAACTGATACTGATGTGGGCCTCGGCCCTGGGACTCATCCCAAAACTGATAGTGATGTGGGCCTCGACCCTGGACTCATCCCCAAACTGATAGTAAAGTGGGCCTCGGCCCTAACTGCTACTGATATGGGCCTCGCCCCCAGACTGATATTGATATGGGCCTCGCCCCCAGACTGATACTGATATGGGCCTCGCCCCTAGACTGCAGCTGATATGGGCCTCGCCCATGTGATTCATTCATGAAGACTGCTGACATTGTATTGTTACTGCTTCTGGTTGGCTTGCATTCGGCGCTTTCTTTTTTTTCTCCTTTGAAACCTGTTATTACAAAACAGAATAAACACAAAAGGATGCAAATATGTTACGTGTATACATGCATGCATGTTCCATCCCGTCGGGTTAGGTCTTCCATCAATCCTCTGGTGACTGCTTAGTCTTCTTTTCTCAGGCAAGCCACTGCTTCAATCTGTCTATGTTGATCGGCTCGGTGAACTAATTCCCTTCCAAGTCTGATAGTTTCACTGCCTCTATTTCCCAATTTCTGAATGTCTATCTTATCTTTTCTGTTTGCTTATTTCGAAGGTTCCCCGTGTTCATCACTGGATTCCATAGTACCAAGGTTGAATACTTTTCTCAAATATACTCATATTGCAGAAGAGTTTCAGCGAAATGAACGTCTTTATTATTGTTGAGGAAAAGAGTTCGAACAAGTAACAAAATCAATGTCATTTAAAAAAATGGATCAAATAGACTAGGAGGAACATCTCCATCATCCGCAGCACTGCCTTCTTCCTCGGCCTATGGTTCTTCACTGTCATCCATGTAAGAAGCTGGTGGTAGAGGGTTTCTTTTCATGGGTTGGGTATTTTATGGGAATCTATGAGATCTTGATTTCATGCCTGAGGGGGTGCAGTTGTCGGTGTCATGGCCATGTAGCTGGTGTGAAGTGACAATAAAGGTTCACATTTATGTGTGGTGGTGGGGGGCGAAAGTGGCTTGCCTTCTAAGGGTTTCAAGATTCCTTGTCCCTGTAACTTTTCAAATACCTTCGACAAAGGTCTACCAAGGTTGGAGAATTGCCGGTTCCTGATGGCAGCAACTCGACAGTAGCGGGCTTAGTCTTAGAATACCCCCAAAAGTCCGCCTATTCTGGCCATAGGACTTTCTGTTTTCAGCTCCTCTCCTCAATATCCATGACAGTTTCCCTCAACTGTCGAAAATCAGAAATCATCGAAGTCATCCCTCAGCTTACTATAAATAGAGGGCTTGGTGCCCTGATGATCATTTTGATTGGTCCTTCTCAGAGGGCCGAGTTTGCATTTCAGAAGCTGGCTTCTCCAGCGGTCTACATACTCCTTGAAGCTTTCTTCGGCTTCTGCTTAGTGTTCTCCAAATCACGGAGTGACAAGTCAATTTCTAAGTCTGTAACATATGCTTCAGAAAAGCATCAGCTAGTTCCTTCCAATCTTCCTTAACCTTCTTCTCAAGGCTATGATACCAAACCACAGGTGCCCTCGAGTGACATCCCAAACATCTTTTGGACTTGGCGCTGTGATAGGCCCATTGAACTCATGACTGAGACATATTGCTGCAGATGGACTCTCGGGTCTCCATTCCCATTAAACTTGGCCATGTCGGGCAATTTAAACTGAGCTGGCAGCTGTTCTCGAAGGTCATTGCCTCATAATTAACAAATCCTCATTCTTACCCCTCATTTTGCGGGTAACTGTTTCAACCTGATCCCGAAGCTTCTGTAATTCTGCCTGAGACCCAATCACTCTGCCTGCATATTCTGCCATGTCATCATCAAAAGGGGGATATCATCCCCCAACCCATTCGAAGGCTCATCACGCCTCACATTCTCAGAATTTCCCGGCACGAGGTACAACCATATTTGTCATGGCAGTAGTCAAGGCTTGCAACTGTTCAGTAATCTTGGCGAAACCATTTCCAACTGATCTATCCGGGATACCTCAATATGATTCACTCATGTTGTTCTCAGTATTTTGGTGAGTCTTCCCTTTTTCCTAACCCAACGGGAATCTATGATGGCTTTAGAACACAAGGGTTAACATGATGTATGTATGCATGGGGTGCATGAGATGCATATATAATATACTAAATCAACTAAAATTTTCAAACAAATCGGCCCATTATCATTTTAGAAGCCTTTGGGCTAACTGTCATAGGAGTGAACTCGTCCCAGTTAAATGGCCCAACGAGTACACATCTAATGGCAAGGAGCCCAACTAAATCCAATGGTAATGTTCCGAACATAAGCACAAAGAAAGATAATGCAAACATACAACAATAATTTCTACAGAATGGCCCATCAACATTTCAGAAGCTTTGGGCCCAATGGTCATAAGGTACGAACTCGCCCCAGTTTAATGGCCCAGCAAGCCCGCATTTCTGACAATGGTCCAACTGCATCCAAATGAGGATGGTCCACAGCACATACTCATGGAAATAATTGTTACTTTAGCCAACCCGGTCTATGGGTGGGTTAGCAAGAGTATAGACAAAGGCTCTCACCGGCGAAGGATGGCCCACAACTAGGTTTCCCCACTCAAGGGTTCGAGAACAACCAGTGGCGCGTACCCTTTTTATAAACTAAGGTACGTGTCCAATGAGCTATGGGTGTGACGGACTGTCAAATGGATTTCTCGTTGTAGATCCCCAGAGGAAAGGTGGAGCGAGGCTCACTTAAATACCCAAGCCTCTTAGGCTCTTATCGCTTGTTGTCAGGAATAAACAACGAGTCCTCCAAATTAGTCCATCACAATAGGCTACGAGTAGATGGCTATCTAGGTGCCTTCACAGCTTTTCTTCTAGAAAGGTAGTGAATGAAGGAAGACATCAAACCATTACCTAGCCTCAAAAATGCCTTTGATTAAACCCTCACTTTATCCACTATAGACACGGTCAATTAAAACATAAATCCAAACATCACAAGTCAATATTTCGGGGCCAATCTCTATCCCCAGTGGAGTCGCCAGACTGTGGGAACACAGAATCTAGGGCGACGCATGCTGTCCCGGGCTCGCGGCCCGTCGGGAGTACGAAGTAGCCACGGGGGACTAAACCGGAGAATAATGGAGTCGCCAACTGGTGTGAACGGGAAAATGAGATTTAAGGCCGCACTCACCCCTCGCAAGGGAAGACCTCAAACCGTTGGGTTCGGAATGGTCCCTTACTTATGCCATTTGTAATGAAAGGATTTACATAATAATTTAATCAGGCTTAAGTAACACTTATTCCTAAGAATATCATGCTTCTATATTCACGGGTACAAAATAACACTTATACATACATTTCACATATATCTCATATCTAAGAACACATGCCTGAAAATACCTCAAAGTAACAATGAACATACAACTTCATTCAGCATATCATATTCATGAAAAACACAAGCATACATAATAACCGACAAGCATACATGTGAGCACTTTTCCAAGTGATACGTGGAATTGTATCCCAAGTACAGACCGCATTACCGTCCATTCGGAATCGGCTACGGAATTTATGTCTGGGTTTCCATCCGATATACACAAGAAATAATACTCCAAAGTCATCATGGCATAGGTATATGAATCGTAATGCGTTAAATCAAGACTAAGGCAAACGACGCAACTAACGGAATAAACATGCTTTTCATTATTATGTGCACAAAGGAAGAATGACTATGTGTGGTTCCATAAAAAAAAATCACCTAAGAAAACAATTATACATGGCATGTGATGAATATGTCTCAGTTCAGTGTGTTTTACGTTCGTATATCTTCGAACGGTAAACAGAAGGTTCTCGTTTGAGTAGGCGTTCGTAAACGCGTTCGAATGGAAATGAAACAGAATTCTCATGTTCGTATGGCGTTTGTTAACACGTTCGAACGGAAATGAAACAGAATGCTCACGTTAGTATGGCGTTCGGGAACGCGTTCGAACGGAAATGAGGCCTGATGCATGATATGGCACAAATGCACGCACGTTCGAGTTGCGTTCGTAGACGCGTTCGAACGGGGACAGATCTGATGCATGAAATGGGATGCAATAAATAAATGCGAATAGTACAATGCGAGGCGCGGCAAAGCATCATGGTAAAGGGCTTTAACCCTTCCCCGTAGGGGATCTTTCATTCCACTTACTAAGCCCATGCGCTTGATCACATCATGCATACAAACATAAAGACAATCATATCAAATTAAGTATGCCCGATTGAACACATCTTACATCCAACCGAACACACATCAACCGGCGCGGCAAAGCATCGTGGTAAAGGGATTTAACCCCTCCCCATAGGGGATCTTTCATTCCACTTACTAAGCCCATGCGCTTGATTGAACCATGCATAAAAAGAATTAAACACAATAATGTCAAACTTAGTATGCCCGATTGAACGTATCTTGCATTCAACGAACACACATCAACCGGCGCGGCAAAGCATCGTGGTAAAGGGCTTTAACCCCTCACCATAAGGGGATCTTTCATTCCACTTACTAAACCCATGCACTCAATTGAATCATGCATACATAAACGACAAACAAAATCCAAATGACGAAACTAAATAAACAAAAGCAACACAAAAAAAAGAGGGTGCCGTTTACTCAAGCGGTACGTGGAGTTGTGTCCCGAGTACAGATCATATTACCGTCCATTCGCAATCGGCTATGAAATTTATGTCCGGGTTTCCATCCGATATACCGCGAGAGTTGACACATCTCTCATTCATCCAATACCCACAACACACATCATACACAAACGAGATTTAACAAATAAGTAAAATACGATCAAAATAAATAACAAATCAAATAAAGATGAGTGTGAAAAGTACCCTCAGGTCTAACCTTTTAAATCACCTCGTCGTACGGCACACGGTCGTCGGAAGGGTGGATGCTCCGCAACTCTTTCGGTTCACTGGTTCACTGTTCTCGTTCGTTGTCTCACTGTTTGGAGTCGTCGTTCTCCGTCTTTTGCTGCTGCTTTTGACTCCGATTTGCTACTGTTCGGCCTCTGTTTTGCTGCTCGTTGTTCAGGTCACCTGTTTTGACGTTTCAACGGACTGTTCCAAGTTTTTGTGTGGGTTTTTAGTGTAGTCTTGTGTGAGTCTTTTAAGGATTATGAATGCGATTTTATGTTACTGTTTTTAAGGTTTTTAGGGGATGTTTTAAGTGTATTTTCCTGCTGTATAGGGGGTGGTTTGGGCATGATTTGGCTACTGTTTTAGTTTTAAAGGGGCTGCTATATTAAGGTATGATTTCGGCAATGGGAGAGTGAGGATAAAGAGAACTCTTTCTTGTTATTTTCTTGAGTGGCTAGGGCTCTTGGTGTGTTGTGATGGTGCTTTTAATGTGAAGGCTTGGGGTTATTTTCTTTTCTCTTGTGATTTGTGTGAGTTGTGTGTATCTTATGTATGAGCTAGCTAGGGTGAGAAGGTTGGTGAATGGTTCTTTTTATAGGCAAAGGGTTAGGCTTGACAAGGAAAGGATTTGGCTAATTAAAGAGGGATTTGATTTGGTGTTGGATAAGGGAAGTCAAAGATTGAGAGGGGACAAATCTTGGCTAGATAGGGAGGTTGAATATTTAGTTTATGTTGATTAGGCATACAATATTTTAAGTTTGGAATAATATATTGGTTGATTGATTTTAACTTAGTATGATTATATTTGATTGGTTTAGATTAGGTATGATTATATTTTATGTTTTATTAATTGGTAAATGGTTTAAATATTTTATTTAATTGACTTTTAATTTAATTATATTGATTGAATTAGGATGTGTCTTATGGGCTTGGTGGGCTAATTGGGCTTGGGTTGAGACTAGCAGCAAAACCAGAATTACCGACACCGTTCGAACGCTTCCTCGAACGCAACACGAACGCCCGCAATCTGTTTTCCGTTCGAACGCATACACGAACGCAGCACGAACGAAAACAGTGAACCTTATTTATTCTGAATTTCCCATTCGATATCCGTTTCCCGTGGCTTCTGTGACTCAAAAGGTAGTGCCTCCAAATGAGACTCATCATCGGGTTTTATATGCAAAAATACAATGCCTACAGGTACAAGAGCAGACCTGAGCCGGAAAGAAACATCGATCTCGGCGGTACAAGAGCAGACCGGAGCCGGAAAGAAATATCGGTCTCGGTGGTACAAGAGCATACCCGAGCCGGAAAGAGACATCGGTCTCGGCGGTACAAGAACAGACCCGAGCCGTTAAATATATATCAACAAAACGGATTCGGCGGTACAAGAAAGACCTGAGCCGTAAAACAAATATCAAAACCATTGTGTGAGCCATAACAAACAAGTATAATCAAATGTCCACCTAAGTCAGAAGAGGTTTTACTCACCTTTTTGGGGATCTGTGCCTTTCTTGCAACTCTACGAGGGTCACTTACAAGCAATGCTCTTCTTAATACATCATTTCTGCATCTCAGCATTCCATGCATCCGACCGGATGATTTCCGCTATCAACTTGGTCGACCTCAAAAGCCGAATGGTCTATGTACACACTGAGATAGCCTTCTTTCACACAAGTCTTCCACCTGCTCACGCAGGTCTCTGCACCCATTCGTGGCATGTCCCCTTACGTCATGGTAGATACAGTATGCCCTACTATTTCCCTCCTTAATCGGGAACCTCCTCAAATTAGGCTCGGCCAACAGACTTTTATCCTGGATTTCCCGAACTATCTGGTGAAATCCCTGACGATCGGTGATTTCCATCTTCTGCCATCGTCTTACTATGAGAACTGCTTTTTGTTGAGTTCCCCACAGACGGCGCCAACTGTTGACGGCAGATTTTGGTTCTCAGGCAATATGGGAATATTACTCTCGAGACAATCCTCCTTCAATAGTTCTCTCTTCTATTATAATCCTAGATTATTCAAGAGTGCGAGTTGTGCGCTCGGTGGATTATCGGGAAGCGACCCATGAGATCCCCGGATAATCTGGCAGTAAATACAGTCGTCGGAGTATCCGAATCACGTACGTACCAAGTACTACGTTCTACCGATTTACGAGACAAGGTCGACTCCTAGCAAAGCACCAAGTCTTCCCAAGTTCTCCGGACATATTCGTCAAAGAATATCAAAGATCTGTATCAAGCGTAGTATACGATTGTATTGTGCATATTGGCCCAGTATCGGATAGTCACGTGCTAGGCTGGGGCTGGATAAGTGTCTGCCCCGTCCGAAACACATATCGGATGTCTGGTAACTAGTCTCTATAATCGGATATTCATGACCTGGTCATAATATCACGATTGGATGCGCATCACTTAAGAGCACTAATACCGTATCCTGCGTACATCATCTCCATTATGACTGGAGTGACACTTCCGTCTTGACATCACATCCAATACACTACGATTCCTGATAAACCCAGAAAGATGAACACAGAACCAGTTAAGATCCCCCACCACCAAAACCAAAGTTTACCGATTGTCGTAAGTATTAGCGATGTAAGTCTCAGGTTAAGACTATACACACCTACCTTGATTTCGGCCTCCCATAGACACCTAGTCATAATACCAATGGGATTCCGAAGGGTCTATCCAGAGCGAAGCTGTTTCCCATACCATCGGTGAAACACGACCTCCTATCGCACTTGCACAAGTATCCAATACTTATATATATGAGAACTATGCCGTTGTGCCCTCACAACGCGCACAAGTGCAATACTAGCCTATTCCGCATTATCGATGTCCAGTCTCGATAATACTACGGCTAGGGATATTTAATGATTAATCCTTCGTGGACTGATATTGTCTCAAATCATCTCAATCCAGGAACTAATCATAGGGACCTCTCTTCATTTATATATCTATGGTGATCTAATCACAAATGACGAGAGTGCAATTTCCTTGTTACATAGTTAATTTGCTACAGCAACACAATGATCTGTGCAAATAGTGACGCTATGGGTCATATTATCCAACAATCTCCCACTTGGCACATAGCCAGTCACTCGAGTGTCCTACACCCGAACCATGTAAGGTCGCTCAAATTGCTGAGGAAAGGTTTTCGTCAGCGGATTTGTTTGATTATCGTTTGACGCAATTTATACGATCATCACACCGCCACGATGTATGATCCGAACGAATCAGATGATATAGAAGTATATATCTGGATCGTCGATGAGACCTTTATTCCTTAGCCTGTGCTGACGCCTAGCTCAGCTGCTAACAGAACTATATCTAATCTAATTAGATTTACTTTCGATCCAAATGCTTCTATTGCTGCCTCAGCTGCAGCAATAATCCGCGTTTGTTGTTTATTCGGCAATAGTTATCTTGCTTGGAAGATTTCCAGCTCACTGTCCCGTTATTCAAACTTTATAGTACCACAGTATTTAACTGTTTGGAAACTTGCAGCAGTGATCCCAGTCACTTCAAGTTCTCCTTCTCCATATTTAAGATAGCATCTTTAGTTCTCTGAGATACTAACAGATGTTCTTAACTTCAATCCAGTGACTGTCACTTGGATTGACCTGATTGTGACTCCATATGCTTGAAGCGTATGAGACACCAATACAACATTTTAAATGTACAATTTCCCAGAGAGTGTTAACAACTCCAAATCTATCCCAGTAGATCTTTATCCCTTGAATAAAGGTTGTTACTCAACAGAATTCTACGGAGAATTTCTATTGAAAGCCAAGCTTTCAACAATAACTTTATGGGAATATACTTGTCATGCGCTCTCCCACTAACCTCCTTATATACACAAGAATTATTCGTTTTGAGTCAAATCATAAACCATATAATTATTTCAAAACGACAGTTCCAAGAACCTTATGCTTGCATTGATCCAAACATGGATCGAATAACCCGCAAACCGTGTTTGTCGGTTATACAAAATCGTCAGGATGTTGTAAACATCCTCCAACAGGTTTCCTTTTCAGGAAAGCGATTTTGATTTATAACTGGCACATTTCATAAATGAAATATATAGTTATTTTCAAGCATCTTCAAAATGGATTTACCATGGCAACAGGTAAAAGGTTGAACCATTATTAACATAATGTTGATAACGATACCTTTCCGTCGAAAGCATAGCTTTGCACGTTGGTATGTTGCCTTCCATGTATGTCTTCCTTGAAGAAGTTTAATGTACCATAGGCACAACGCCTTGTGGTACAACAACTAGTATCCAAACATAGTTGTTATACATGGAATCCTTTCGGACTCATGGCACTTTGCCATAACAGGGAGTCGATACCTCGTATCACTTCCTCATAACGTGGTCGGATGGTACACCTCCATAAGATTGACATTATGGGGTGAGATCAGAAACACATACCTTGGGTTTTTTCTGACTCTATCCGATCTTAGTTTCTAGTGTATTTGAAGATTAATGGTATAGATTCATCATAAATGAACTATTTGTGTTCCATTAAGGACTTCGTGCCTTGATCAGTATTACTCCGATTTTCATCGAGTATCACGATCCTCCACTGACCACTGCATATCGGTATTTCTCTCAGGAAATCGCATGGTGAGCAACAATTTCATTGTTCTCATGTGGGATTTATAAGTACTATACTTAAGGTTTCCCTTAGGATAACTTATATTGGCACTTATCCAATTTGGGTCCTTAGTTTGGTATCATCCAACGCATGCCTGGCATACCCAAATTATCAGGAATGAGAAACCTCGTTTCTTCCCTTTCATATCCTATATGATATCTGTCAAACAGATTTATTGGAACCTTATTCTAAATAAGATTTGCACTGTTAATACTATCCGGTTGAAGGAGATAGTAGCTCAGAGCGACTCGTGATAAACCTTATTATGTCCAACAAAATTCGGTTTTAGTTCAGACATACCGTCTAACTGACGTGTCTCGAGAGGAGTCCTCATCTGAAAGAATTCCATACTCTTTCATGTACGTATGAAACTTACTGCTTAAGTATTTTCCATTACGGTATTACCGTGGCGGAATAACACTATAGCCGATCTGTTT
>SKCR01023395.1:0-47622 GCA_019454045.1 Zanthoxylum bungeanum | reverse complement strand
TGGGAATCCGCATCAGGGTATGTGTAATTGGTCTTAACCTGAGACTTGCATCGCTAATACTTACGACAATCAATATGCTTTGGTTTTAGTCGTCCAGGGCTTTAACAGGTTCTGTGTACGCCTCTTCTGGGTTTATTGAGAATCATAGTGTATTGGGTGTGATGTCAAGATGGAAGTATCACTTCAGTTATATGGAGATGATGATCACGCATTGATACATAACTGGTACTCTATTATGTTGCAACTATCGGGATAATATGACAAGGTCATGATTATCTGATTAACGAGACTAGTTGCTAGTGATCCGATATATGCTTCATACGGTGCAGACATTATTCCAGCCCCAGGCCTAGCATGTGACATCTGATACTGGATCGCAATACGCAATACTTAGTATACTACGCCTGTTATAGATTAAATATTCCTTAAAAAATATTTCTGGAGAATTGGGTAGGCACGGTGCTTTGCTAGAAGCCAACTATGTCTTGTAAATCGGTAAGAACGTGGTAAGAGGTACGCACGTATTCGGATAGTCCGACGACCAGATTTACTGCCAACATATCCAGGGATCTCAAGGGTCGCTTCCCAAAGATTCACCGATGACGTTTGACTCGAACAGAATTAATCTGTGATTAATTATGGGAGAGAGAAAATTAATCTAGGATTAATTGCGGAAAGAATTTATCTGGGATAAAATTTGATTTGAAGAGAGAGAACGATTAATTTGGATTTAATCGATTAAATAATATATTTGATATATTAAATAAAATTAGATTTCAAAGCGGAATTACAATTGGATTTTAATTCAGGCGAACGACTTAATTTAGAATTAATTCGCGAGCGACTTTCGTAATAATTTTGCGAGACATTATTATTTAATTAAATTTGATTTAATTAAGTCGCAATGAAAAATTCGTTAATTCGGAATTAACGAACCCGAGCTCGATATGTGTTTGCGGGCCCACTCGGATTTTGAATTAAAGTGGGGCCCATATCAAGTCACATCACTAGTCAAACACTTACCTTTTTGGTGACGGAAGTTAGTGAGGATTTGTTGGTAACTTGTAACTTACACAAGTTACACTTGTGATAGACATTTTTACTAAATTGACTTTTGTAAATGCATTTTGATTTTGGAAATCAATAATACATTAAACAAAATTGAAACACATCATTCTCTCTCACAACTTGCAAAAACCGAAACCTTCTCTCCCTCTATTGCCGAGAGTTGCTTCTCACAATAGGAAGATTTTTGTTGCAATTTCTCCCAAAGCTAGCACTTAAAAGAGTCTACAAAGGTGATATGAAACTTTCCCATTGAGTTTGGAATTCAAAGATAAAGCTTGGAGCTCAACATACAAACAAAGGAGAGCTTGGAGCACTACACAAAGATTGGAAATTTTTGTTATCTACACATCCGCCACAACCGATCGTTGTAAGTATTTTTCCACAATCTTACTTCGATTATTCACACTTGTTTATGCTTAATAGATCTTTGACATATTTTAGGAGAACCCAACAGCCACCTGGCTTGGGTTGGCCGAATGGCGCCCTCGATTGTAGGAGCCTCGGGTAAACCGGACCCATGGACGTTTCTTCCCCTGCAGGTCGGCTGGTGAGTCCCATTATGTACCATGAGGCCACCTGGCTTGGGTTGGCCGAATGGCGCCCTTGATTGTAGGAGCCTCGGGTAAACCGGAACCAGAGATGTTTTTTCCCCTGCAGGTCGGCTGGTGAGTCCCGTTATATACCATCAGGCCACCTGGGTTGGGTTGGTCGAATGACGCCCTTGATTGCAGGAGTCTCGGATAAACCGGACCTAAGGAGGTTTCTTCCCCTACGAGTCGGTTGGTAAGTCCCGTCGAGCACCACCAAGGGAAGGCACACACGGGGTGTCCATGTCCCCCATGGGGATTTGCCTGACCACCCAAATCGGCGTATCCGTAGCCTGGTTAGCCGGGACACTGAATTATAAGGTTCAAAATTGTGTTTTGGAGGCTTCGGGTAAGACGCTACCTCGGAGCACCCGAGTTGTTATTTTTACTTCTTGAATTTTTACATGGGGTATGTGCTAAGTCACCTCCACATTTTGTTAACTTTACTTTGTTCCAATTTTTTATTTTCACTTGTCTATCAAGGGGACGCCCGCACCAGGATCCGCAGAGCCTCAGAGGTTGAAAATCTTCCATAGTGTAAGTCTCAAATGCTCATCCAGCTCGGGGCTGAATTCGTTCCACCGAGTCTGTATTATTCCACTAACTTGGGGCTGGATTCGTTCTGCCGAGTCTGTAATGCTCCTCCAACTCGGGGCTAGATTCATTCTGCCGAGTCTGTATTGTTCCACCAGCTCGGGGCTGGATTCATTCCGCCGAGTCTGTATTGCTACATTTGCTCGGGGCTAGATTCGTTCCGTCGATGCTTTGTTCCACCTGCTCGGGGCTGGATTCGTTCCGCCGAGGCTATCTATTCTTCTACCTCGGGGTCGGGTTATGTTCCACCGAGATGGATTTTCATCGGCATGGGGACAGAGCATTCCCCTATGGCCGAATCTTTGTTGGTCTGGGGAGATGACATTCCCCCAAAGCCAAATGTTTCTTCTACCTCGGGGTCGGGTTACGTCCCACCGAGTGCATCATCATCGGCTCGGGGACAGAACATTCCCCTCATGGCCGGGTTCGCATTGGTCAGGATCATGACCTCTTCTCCCATCCAGGTTCGAAAGAACCAGATAGCAAGTTAAAATTTGGAATCATGCTAAGTATGGAAGACATGAAAGGAAGCATTCAGAGATAAGCATCAGAAAAGGGAATTGGGCAGCAGGTTTATCTTGATCTGGTCCGGGAGGCAGGATCTCTGATATAGGCTCAGCAGAAGGGATGTCAGTTTCGGTCTGGACGACATGAGAAGCTTCGTCTTCTATTGGGACGGCTACCAGAAGGGTAAATGAGGAATTTGCTTCAAGTCAGAGAATCATTTGAATGGGCATCAGAATCCTCAGTGACCGAGCACATGAAGATGGCAGTTTTCTCTGTGGTTCCCCTGGAGCGACCACCGACTGGTTGATCAGCACACCATCTTTTTTATAGTTCCCGGCATCAACTCGCTAACTCGTTGATACCGAGGACTAGGGGATGAATGTTGATGGTATTTTTTGTGACAAGTACTTTGAACAGTTCGGCAAGGGCAAAGATTAGATTTTCGCTTTTAGAAGGATAAGTGTTCAGAGGTTTTGGGTTATTCCTCGGCCAGAAAGAGAGTCCAGACATAGTTTTCCGGATCTGGCCGACCAGAGCACACAATATGGTACAGATTCAGAGACCGACCACTTTAGATCGGAAGTTCGGTTTGGACCCACCATGCCTTCTGGAACAAACAGATGAGTTCGGGTATTTCGGGTCAGGACATTATAAGTTTAGGAAGCTCGGCAGATCATTTGGCCGACCTCTTGAAGACCGACAGAAAATCAGAGTGGTTGCAGTTTCCTTCAATATGTGTCATTTCTTAAAGACACTTTACAGGCTGCCATCATTATTGTTGCGTGTGGCAGTGGAGAAAACAGAGTGATGTGACATACCGTTAGGCGGCAGGTTTACTTTCGGCGAAGGCAGTCTTGGGGCAGAGCGCCGTCAATCAGTCGGAGATCACGCGAGAATCGTCATAAAGTTGTAGGAACAGTGTTACACTTTCTTAGTATATAAGGGAGGGTTGTCTCATTTGTATAGGTTGGGTTTTTCTACATAGCAACTTGTAACACAAAAGAATACCACTTGTAACTTCTTTCAACTGCTCGGTGGCGTTCTAGCCTGTCTCAAAACAGGTCGGTCGAGTCAGCTCTTGGCATTAAAAATAACCCTCATCATTTTTTGCCCGTGGACGTAGGTCGGATTCGCTCCGCCGAACCACGTTAAAACTCCATTGTCAACTTGTGCGCTGTTTCATCTTTTACTAAATTTGCTTTTGGTCATCCCCAAACCAAACAAATTAAAGGTTGATGGAAGGTTGTCTCGGGAGAGTTATCTCGAAACTGCCCCTGAAACGAAAATCATCCGTCAACAGCATGTTCAAAGCCCTAAGGGCTTGTAATCCCATCAATATAGAAGGGTTTATTTGAAGGGGAGATACATTAATCAAGGAAAAAAAACTCCAAAATCAGGGGATGAATAAGGAAGGTCAGAAATTGAACTTGTTGCCTAAAAATCAATATTTCATCTTCCCTAACGTCTTGAGGGGTTGTATAAATCCCTGATATACTCCTCTACTTCCACTTTAGCAGAGAGGTTCAACTGATCCAGAACTTCTTCAAGAGATTTAGTTTTGAAGCTAGGGGACACTATTTTTACAATTGAAGTTAGAACTCTTGACAGAAAGAAAAAGGAAATAGTTGAAGAAAGTTTTTTCAATGAATAGGAATATAAAAAAAATCAATAAGGGTTTGAATGAGAACCCTTTGCCTTTTTTATAGGCACTTTTGAGTAGTGACTCTTCAAAAATTATGTCAATTTTAATTACCTTCATTATTAGACGTCCATCACATTGATGAGACGTCAAAAATAGAAACATTTGGAAGCCCGATAAACGATACGTTGTGACATGTGTCCTCATCCTAAGCACTGTCTATTTCGAATACACGGTCTGATGAGAGAATGGTTGTAGATGCCTAAAAATAGCCCTGTTATTAGGGATACATGTCGACAAACAAAGGAATCATTCCTCAGCAAGCTTCCTCAGTGGAACTGTAAATAGACAAAGGTCCAGTAGATTGGTGACACCTGTCATGGTACAGTTTTACTAGTAGATAAGAGGAGTTGGAAACCAACTTTGGGGATAACAATCTCGGACATAACCTGAGTTCAATTCCAAAGTAATACTACCCCGAAATCTATAAAATATCCGGACACACTCGGTTAAACCAGAACGAGCTTACTGAGATTCTGGAGTAACGTCACTCCGAAGTAACATCACTCTGGAATCATTATACTTCGGAAAGGAAATAACTCACAAAACTCACATATAATCTGGTACACACCGACCCAAAACTCAAGAGAGGTTTGTACCCCAGAACAGCTAAGAGAACGCTGGAAGTATTCCTATTTTAAATATCACAACTTCTAGGATATCCCCGAATATATCAGAGTATTTCGGAGTACCCAAAAATGCCCCAGAAGTCGTGAACGTCATATATATCTCTGCCCAAGATTATGATGTCACAATATATCTTTGTCCGAGATTACATAAAATAATGATTCACTTACTTTAACATGCAAGATTAATTTAACATGCATAACGACATGTGTTATGACACCTCATATTCCAGCATGTACTAAAAGAGATGTATATCATGCAGACAAGTCACCAGTCCATCGATGGAAACGTCCATTGACACCTCCACCTAAAATCTCTTATATAAGTCAATAAGCATCTAAATAGAGGGGGTTGGAAAATTGACAATGGTCCAAAAAATAATTAGAAGCATTTTGCATTCTAGATTCCTAAAACAGACAACAAATATACAAGGGTTAAGGAGATCCTAACCAAAATTGAACGTTTGTGGAGGCCTAAATAAAACACATAGTCATCAAAACCTAAAATCCAATTGGACTTTATGGAGACCAAGCCCAACAAGATAATAAATATTCCTCTTTGACCACTTTTACCACACAAATACACCAACACCTTTTTAAAATTCAATGTCAATTATTCCAATTTTTTACTCTTCCGATGCTAATATCAGGAGATACCATAGACGTGCATGCCTTTAAATTATAGGAGAACAAAGTAATGGTATCAATACTGTATAATATTTTTTCCTCATAAGTGAATACCTTTTTCAAATAATTTTTTAGTATGAATGAATAATACACATTAGATGTAATTGTATTAATTATAATAAATATTTATTTGATAATTTTTTTTAATATTTTAACACATGTGATAATATATTATTGAATTATTATATTAATTCCAATAAATTAAAAATAATAATATATTATTGAATTATTATTGGATTTATGATATAATACTTTCAACCAATTAAAAAACAAGCACGCAATCAAAGTCCTAAACCCGAGTACACTGGATCATGTATATATTTTAGCAGCTGCAAACGGCGTGTCTTTTCTGTACTCACAGAGCCTTGGCGACAGGCCCGAAGCTCAACAAAAACTTCGCTTCCTTCTCCTTTGCAATATCCGCCACTCTCTCTATTTAAAGCCTTCTTCAATTAAAGTTAAACAGTTCATTCATTTCTCTCACCTGACAGTCGTGCACTTATCGGTTACCGGAAAACGCCGGTCACCATGTCGCAGTCTCTTCACTTCTTCACTCCATCCTCCTCGAACATTACTCTCCCCAACAAGCACTCCTCTCTCTCAACCTCCAATCGCCGGTTCCCGGTCACAACCAAACGACGTTTTTTTACAATCAAAGCGAACACGTCATCGTCGTCGTCTTTAGATCCGAAAGTTATTACCGCCGGTAATGGAACGGCCGATATTCTATCACACGTAACGCAGAGGCCGGCGAGTTCTACGGATTCGTCGTCGATCGAAGTGGATTCCGTGACGGAGGTGGAGTTGAAGGAGAATGGATTCAGGAGCACGAGAAGGACGAAGCTCGTGTGCACAATCGGGCCGGCCACGTGCGGGTTCGAGCAGCTGGAGGCGTTGGCGGTTGGCGGGATGAACGTGGCTAGAATTAATATGTGTCACGGCACGCGCGAGTGGCATAGACGCGTGATCGAGCGCGTTAGGAGGTTGAATGAAGAGAAGGGATTTGCCGTTGCGATTATGATGGATACTGAAGGTAGTGAGATTCACATGGGCGATCTCGGCGGCGCTCCATCCGCCAAAGCTGAGGTAAAATTTTTATTTTTTCATATTTTATTAATGGTGACTATTATTATGGATTTAATTTTATATTTTAAAACTTAAGCTTGCAATGAGATTCTGGTTTATCAGATTTGATTATATGGATTGTGTAATAAATTAGAAGTGGTTAAGAAATGAGAGTTGTAGTTTGTATAAATTTGAAAATTGTTGGGGTTGAATGATTTTGCAATGCTAACGATACAACTGAGTTGAGCACTAGCTAAATGGAGCTATGGAGTTTAGCTAGGGCTGCGGTTGAAACAGATTTGAAAGCTCTCGAGCTTGAATCTGATTGATTTGATGAAGTCCCACTCCTTCCCTGCATGTGCCTCGTCCGTGATAACTTTTTCGGATTTGTGTGAACTAGTGGACTGATCACTGAGCGGGGATGCTCACTCCAGCATGAGCACTTTTCGGAACTGGTTATGAACGGGTGCCACTATCCCAGCCCGGACCCAGCGAATTTATATTGAAGTTCTGCACAAATATAAAATGTGCTATTGTTAACTGCATGCAGTCTGGGTTTTGTGCTCAATGAGCAAGGGTAGCTGTGAAATAAAGTTGAAAGTGTTTCGTAAAAATGACTTACATAATAATTTTGACAGAAACAGTAAATATATTATAGGTTTTTCATCAAATAAGTAAGGGATAAAATCATGGTAGCTTCCAATTCACAGCTGTAAGCATTTGTCAAACACGCTAGAGCTATAGCTTCTAGGCTACAACAACCCAACAACAATACCAAATGCACCCTAAATGGATGCCAAGTTCGAGCTTTTTCATTGATTTGAAAATGGAGGCAAGCTCGGAACATTTTGATGAAAGCTGGAGAAAGCTCAAACCTTGCATTATTTGGCAAGGCCTAGTTCACGAGAAACAGTACTAATGGTAATCAGTTTATTTAATATGCAGGATGGTGAGATCTGGACTTTTAGTGTTAGAGCTTTTGATGCACCTCGCCCAGAACGAACCATCACTGTCAACTATGATGGATTTGCTGAAGGTAATTACATTTATGATTGACAATCTTCGTACTTCTTTTTTAATATTAATGTGGGTGGTTATGTTGATTGATCAATTTAGTTATATCTGACATTTCTTGTGGTACAGATGTGAAAGTTGGAGATGAACTCCTTGTGGATGGTGGAATGGTGAGGTTTGAGGTGATAGAGAAGATTGGTCCTGATGTCAAATGCCATTGCACTGATCCTGGACTGTTGTTACCACGAGCTAATTTGACTTTCTGGAGAGATGGCAGTCTTGTACGAGAGCGTAATGCTATGCTCCCCACGATTTCTTCTAAGGTTTGATTTTCTTTCCTGCTATAGTTGTGCTATATTTTAGTTTTTTATTTTTGTTTGATGCATGAGGTAGGGTAGAAAAATAGTACAAAGGGCTAACCATGCGAATATCTGCGGAGAGCCTGCAACTTTTAACTGACTATCAAGTTCTAGAAGACCCGAAATGTGCTATAGATATCAAAACTTTTATGTTGCCTCAAGGAACATGATAGGTAAAAGCATAAAGTGGCTGCAACAACTATTTTTAACATGATATCTAGCATTTAGTACCAAGAAAACTTAATTCAGTTTCTCCAAATTAAATTACCATGCTTAAATTTAATTGTTAGTGAGATCAAAATAGTTTGGTAATTAGTCACATCTGTTAGCTTAGAACAATCATTATTTAAGAAGTTTTCTTCTTTGTGAATTCTTAAGTCATTATTGCATTTTTGGTATGCATCATAATTATGATGTCAATAAGGTTCACGAAAATTGGTTTGATTTTTACCTACAGAAAACGTTAAAGGCTGCTTTTTTCTATGGCCTTGTTGGGATTTTTCAGTTCCCACCCAAGATCTCCACATTTATCAAACAAGTAATAAATAAAATAAAGATGGAGAATAACACCAGCCGCGACACAAAAAACTCCTCTACCAGAGAAAAACCATGGCGGCCAAGGATGACGAGATAAAAAATTCACTGTGTGTAAATTGTTACAACTACACTCTAGTTAATTTCATCTCACACCCAAACCCCAATTACTAGCCAAATTTCCCACACAACATCACACAATCCCACAAATAGTTCCTACAAGTATTTATCTATATTGCACTACTCTATGCTGTGTGAACAACTTCAATTGTCCTCACAATGGTCAACTTCATCACTCCATGGCTATTTTCCTTTGGCTACTAAATTGGCTAGGTTGTTTGATGATATTTGACTTCAGAAAATGGTCGGTTTGCATATTGTTAAGTTACTGTAAATGTGTCTACACATGGCACTATTCAAGTCATATTTTCAACAGCTCTCATGTGTGGACTTCTTTAATCTACAGGATTGGTTGGACATTGATTTTGGAATCGCAGAGGGCGTTGATTTTATTGCAATTTCATTTGTCAAGTCTGCTGAAGTGATTAATCATCTAAAGAGCTATATTGCTGCCCGTTCTCGTGATAGGTAATAATTCTTTCATATACATATCATTGTAGCTTATATATTCTGCACAATTGCCATTGCTCATATTCATGCTATATCATGATTTCTTCTACAGCATTGCGTTATCAGTTCCATCTGCATGTTATTTCTCCGACACAATTACCTTGATGTCTGTTACTGCTATCACTAGAATTAGTGACAAAAAAAAATGATGTAATCATTTGTTGCATCTTTAAGTTGACCTGCTTTGATTTTATCCTCTTTTAATTGCTTCTATTACTGTAGCTGCCATGATATTAAAAATCTTCCAAAGTGGTTACGTAACATATTACATGTTGTTATATTATATCCATGGCTAACAAGTATTTATGTGCTATGTTGCAGTGATATAGCTGTCATTGCAAAGATTGAGAGTATTGACTCTTTGAGGAACTTGGAAGAGATCATTCTAGCATCGGATGGAGCTATGGTTGCCAGAGGAGATTTGGGTGCTCAGATACCATTGGAACAGGTTCCATCAGCCCAGCAAAAGATCGTTCAAATATGCAGGCAGCTGAATAAGCCAGTTATCGTTGCCTCACAGTTGCTTGAATCTATGATTGAGTACCCTACACCAACCAGAGCTGAAGTAGCTGATGTTTCTGAAGCAGTTAGACAGAGAGCAGATGCTTTGATGCTATCCGGTGAGTCGGCCATGGGCCAGTTCCCAGAGAAGGCATTGACTGTTCTCAGGAGTGTCAGTTTGAGAATTGAGAGGTGGTGGAGGGAAGAGAAACGCCATGAAGCTATGGAACTCCCAGATGTAGGATCTTCTTTTGCAGACAGTATTTCAGAAGAGATTTGTACTTATGCTGCCAAGATGGGTAAGTATACGTTGCCTTTAGTTTCTATCTCTGGATTCAGTGATTTTTCCCATTTTTTTTCTCGATGACGTGCTATTGCAAGCATAGTTTAAAAACTCCATCTGAGGCGCGCCTCGAGGCGCCGCCTCGCAGCTATGGCGCGTCAAGGCTGTCGCCTCAAACCGAGTTTTCAATAGGACCGCCTCAAAGGCCTGAGGCGGCCCGCCTCATGACGCCTCGAGTCGAGGCGGCTTGAGGCGGTTTGAGGCGGACGCCTCAACCCAAAAGCCGTGAAGTCATTATTTTTAAAAGAAAAATAAAAATAAATATAAGGAAACTGAAAGTAGGGACAAAGAGTCTCAACTTGAGCTTCTTTATAGACTAAAAAGGTACAGAAAATAAAATTTAGCAGTATTGTTAACCATATTAACAGAGTAGCTCGACCTCAATGCTTAGCCGAAAATGGCAAAATAATTATCACTAAAAATAATCATTCACTATTATATATATTTATTAATTATAATTTATTATTAATAAATTTATTTATGATAGAAATTATATATGATGATGACCTTTTGAAGGATGACACTTCATACCCATATTTTATGCTATTAAACACAAATAATAGCCTATTCAGAGATTAGCGGTCATTTTATTTCATGAACTTATTTTATTATATTTCATTTTGTTTAATTTTGATAGATTCTTTTATGTATTAGTTGTAGATTATTTATTGCTTTTAGTTTTTTTCGTGTTCGGATTGAGGCTGTCGCCTCGACCGCCTCGAGGCTGTCGAGGCCTCACGCGAGGGACCGCCTCACACCGCACACCGAGTTTTCGAACCTTGATTGCAAGCAATCTTAGTGGGGTTCTTCCCTTGAGGATATTTTAAGTCTCATTTCTGGCTTAAGTTACCACTTGAAACTCCTTTCGGAAGAAGTTGATAAATCATTTTTGTTTTTTTGTTTTTTTTTTCCGCAGCTAATAACCTAGAGGTGGATGCACTTTTTGTATATACAAAGACAGGCCACATGGCATCACTCCTGTCTAGATGCCGACCTGACTGCCCAATCTTTGCGTTCACTACCTCAACATCTGTGCGGAGACGTCTGAACCTACAGTGGGGACTGATACCATTCCGCTTGAACTTCTCTGATGATATGGAAAGCGACCTCAATAAAACATTCTCATTGCTGAAGGCCAGAGGAATGATCAAATCCGGCGATCTTGTCATAGCTGTTTCAGACATGTTGCAGTCGATCCAAGTGATGAATGTTCCTTGAAATCTAGGTGAGATGAGATCACAATTGTTGTTTCTACACTTCCTCTAGAGTGTGTGCTCTAATGTTTCTTGCTGGTTCAATATCTTTAGATCACAACTGGTTTTGCTTTGCGACGGGTGATGAGATTTGTATCCTCTTATTTTTATTTAGCTTAGTGTAAGGCAGAATGGCAGATGCATGCAAACTTTACCTTATATAGGCAGAGCTGTAATTTTCCTTTTTCTCTAAAAGAGGTAAACTAGTTTCGCAGTTCTCTAAAAGAGCTGTATCTTTAGATTTGTAACTTAAATAACAAACCAATAATTCATTAATTCATATAACATGAAACCATTAATCAACAAACAAATTTAATCAATTAAAGTAAATGATACAACTACATAATGGATCGTATGTAGTTGTCCCATTCGATTCACACTTCATCTTGATCTTTTATTGTTGATTTGACAAATAAAAAATCATCAGTGAGAATTATTATATAATCAAAAGGACTCATGAACTCACCTATCAAAAAACATAATACATATAAATGAAATAAAAAATAGAAACTTGCAATAAGTATTTCTAAAACATGTTTGCCTACTGAACATGAACCTCATATAATCTGCCAAGCCAGATAATTTGATCAAGAAACAAGAAAGTTGACAACAATGCATTGGGCAGGCCATTTATACATTTCCAAGCAAAACAAGTGGAAAGGGAGTTCCTTGGGGAACTGGGCAGATAAGGCCATGCAAATCATTGACAAACTGCAAATTGGCAGAGTTATAAGCAAATCTTGAGATACATATGAATACAAGTTATACAACTTCAGATTCCTATACAACTTCAGATACATATCAAACGATTATTCCCCTTGAAAGGAAGAAGCATTTCACTCAGTGAAGAAATATTGGACAACGAACTAAATGAATTCGGAAGATCTCCAGAAAAGTTGTTGAAAGAGAGATTCCTGCATCATGAAGGCAGGAACAAAAAAAGCACAATGCATTTAGAAAAAAAAAAACACAAGTTAAATGCATGAAAAAATTACAGTTGCAATATATAAAGATTATCTTAGTGAGTTTTCACAAGTGAACAATTCAAGAGTGTATTTTAGCATCAAGTTCCAATTTCAGACATTCCAAATGTGGTTACCATCTGCAAAAAGATCAATAATATGTCTAAATTTTACAAGAGGAATAATCGGAAGGATAGGGCAATGCCAGAAATATGATATTACCCTGTTTGGCCAAACTGGTGATCTGCTGCAAATCACCAGCTGCTCCTGTTGTCACCTCAGGCTCTCCAAAAATTTCCAAGCAGATTCTTCCTTCATGCTGCTTCTGACCCAACGGTGCCTTTACAACAAGCTACTTTCGGCTTGTGGAAAAGAGAAGATACCTACCATAGAAGTCCCTGCTCAAATTTGTTTTAGTTTTGTGTTTAGTCAATATATTCCCTACAAGGCAAGCTGATGAAGCTGCCATCTGAGGAATCAATGAAAACTCATTACCATAGCAACAAAAAGATAGCGAATCCACAAAATTTAAGACAGACATCAAAATTCAAAAATAAAACACCCCCCAGAAATCAACAATAGCTTAAAACTACAGTTCATTTATTTAATTCAGCTTTCTTCAAGTTAACAAAGAATAAAATGACAACAATAATAATAATAAGCATAAGAGACCTGAAACGCATCCAAACACAAAAGCAAGTACAACCTATTGACGGCTGATTTTCGTTTCCTGGGCAAATCGGTAAACTTATTCCTCGAATAATTTTCTCTCAACTGTGAATTTGTTTGGTTTGGGGACCAAATGAAAACTTAGCAAAAAATGAGAAAAACACATAGACAAAACAAAGGGTTTAACGTGGTTCGGCGGAATGGATCCAACTGACCGGCGTAAACACACACGTATAACGCAAGCATACGTATCGTTCAAGTAGTATAAAAAGTATCGATCCCACGAGGACTTAAAACCTTTTTGTTATCAATTTATTGGGCCAAATGATTACCAGTATCTAACAAGTTGTTTGATTGATTTGAAATGGCGACGATTCTAAATTTAAAGACAAATAAATAAAATTGCTTAAAAGTAGATTTTAAGGAAATTCAATATTAAAAACTATCCAGGGTTGTGACTTATTTCAATATTATTTAAAGGATGAAGTAGTTATCTTATAGTTGGGTAATATATCAATTTAATAACCTGGAACACTAATTTAAGTAAAAGCCTCTTCCGATGGTCAATTACAAATACCTAGTATAATCCAATTGAACCATATATCTATGTCAACCAAATTACCTAGATTCATTAAATTCAAGTTCCAATTATGGCTACCCCCGCCCAACAGGTATATTCCTATCCTGTAAGGAAATCTATTAAAAGGGTTATCTATCCTCAAGGAAGATCGTGGGCTATTGAGTCTAAGGTCTTAAACTTAAAATCCCTATGTCTAGTTCATTTTAAGTTTACCTAATCAATTTAATTAATGGCCAGTTAATTAAAGAGCTTTAAGATTAAGACTCAATAAATAAATCTTTAAATTACCCAAACTATAATCTAACCCTTATAAACCAGTTAAATTGAAATTCATCACAACCCTAGATAACTAACTTAGCTACGACACATAACTAGGGCTAAAAAAACTTAAAAGACTTAAAAGAAAATTGCATAAAGTAAATGCAGTAAAATAAATGCTGAAAATGAATTAAAATAAAATTGTTAAGGTAAAAAGGAATTACTTCTACTATATACTAATTAGATTTCTCCCATAATATAATATAAGCTTTGCAAAACATTTTCATCCAGCCATATAGGCGGTATTTTGATTTAATTAGTTTAAAAACAACCAGCCATAAAGGCGGAATCATTTTAAAAATAACCAGCCATAAAGGCGGAATCAAAATAACCAGCCATAAAGGCGGAACTTAAAATAAACCAGCCATAAAGGCGGAACTTAAAATAAACCAGCCATAAAGGCGGAATATGAATTTTATTACCCACCGACCAATCTGGCGGTATCCTGATTAAGTCAATTTAAAACTTGAATATATTATAATTATGGGAGAATAATCTAAGAAGTAATAGTAAAAGAATTACCTTTTACCTTAACAGAGGGAAGTTACCTCCCCATAATGAGTAGTAAAAACTATAAAATAAAGAAAGTAAATTATTATTATTACAAAACTTAGTTAAAAATTACAAAACTTTATTAAAAGAAACTTAGAGAGAGAAGAACTCCCTAATTACATAGGATTTGGGAGAGGAAAATGGTACAACAAAAACTGAACCATCGCGCTCTATTTATAGGCGCGGATGGCGGTTGGGCGTCGCGACGCTGAAGCCTTTAGCGTCGCGACGCGCGCTACAGTTCAACGTGGCTCAATAACGGCTTGACACGTGGCAAGGCGGCTAAGAGATCAGATCCTTATCCGATGATGTGGCACTGTTCATGACGTCAGCGCTTACGTCATCATGATGTGAGATTGTCGGCAACGTCTGATCTTGACACGTGGCATGGGCGCATTTTAGCAAATTGTTGAGATGTCGACACGTGGCAAGGCGCACAATAGCGTAGATGATGATTGTCGGCGCCGTAGGATGATGACACGTGGCAGGCGCACGTTAGCACGTCTTCTGTGATGGTGACACGTGGCAGCGGCGCATTTTAGCAAAGTCAACTTTTCAGATTGTTGACCCATTGACCATGGCGTATTTTAGCAGAACCGGCGCACGCTGGGCGTCGCGACGCCAAAGCTTTGAGCGGCGCGACGCGGAGAAGACATAAATATCCCAGTTGGTGCATTTTTGTCCGGTTTTGTCCCAAATTGCCTCCAGTGCTGTCCAAACTTTATTTATCTGCAAAATAACAACAAAACACATCAAAACGTTCATAAATCTCGAGAAACAATACAAAACATTAGGTTAAATGAGTGGGAAATAGTGGTATAAATACCACTCATCACACCCCCAAACCTAACATTTTGCTAGTCCTCGAGCAAAATAGAAAATAAAATAACATAAAAATAAACTTTAACTAAGCCACTTTCGTAGGGATCACGGTTGCATTTAGCATATGCAACAAGCCTTTAAACCCCTAGGTGTCCCTAGTGGATGAGTTGTAGTCTCGTGAGGGCTTACAGCAATGATACCCACAAACATTTTACAAAAGTAAAAAGTTAGTAAAACTAATGCACACAAAAGCAAAAAGACAAGAGAAAAGAGAATAAAGAAAGTTAGTGACTAATCAGGTGAAAATTCTACTCCAAGTTATTAGTTGTTTTGTTTCTTTCTAAATTACCGAATAAGTAAATTCTCCGATTATTTTTTACCATTCTCCATATACACAGCCAACAAAATATTAATCAACTCATTTTTGCCCACAACAGTCATAAGTGCAGTTGATAAGAGAGTAATATTTTTGTCCTAAAGTTCTATCAGATTTCGCACCTTTTTTGTAGCAATGGAATAATTTTCTGATTTTTCTGATTTTTTCTTTGATTTTTTCTCTATTTTTTATTTATATACAATACCTTCCGTCTATGTAGCGAGCTTTGGGTCGGTGGCTCCCAAACCAGTTGGCTTTAGGGCACCAGGTGTTAAGACACCCCTACGAACTTAATTACTCAGACTTCAGATATATATATATTTTTTTTGCAGCATCTTCGATCCATGTAACGAGCTTTGGGTCAGTGACTCCCAAGCTTTGAGCGGCGCGACGCGGAGAAGACATAAATATCCCAGTTGGTGCATTTTTGTCCGGTTTTGTCCCAAATTGCCTCCAGTGCTGTCCAAACTTTATTTATCTGCAAAATAACAACAAAACACATCAAAACGTTCATAAATCTCGAGAAACAATACAAAAAATTAGGTTAAATGAGTGGGAAATAGTGGTATAAATACCACTCATCACCAACCTACATCCACAGGCACAAGGGAAAAATGAAGTTTTATAACGTGATCGGGTATGACCGACCTGCCTATCTCTCAAGCTCATCTGACCGACCTCTTACGAGCTCACTCTTACACTTAAGCTTTTTTCTCTCTATTTTATAAGTTATGTGTGAAATAGATTTAGCTAACCCTTTACAATGAATTCTGAATCCCTTTATATACTAAGGAAAATTCTACTTTTATACCAATCTCATGACGTCAGCCACGTGAATCTACCATTAAGGCGGTGGCTCTATTCCCCAACTGCTCTTCCGAAAGTAGCTTTGCCATTTGACATCTCTTTAAACCAAACTACTATGCCCTCTGTTACACGTTACCTCCCAAAGCCAGCCTGTAAATCAACTCTCATATGATAGCGTGTGCTAGAAGATAAGCCGGTGACCTGCTCTTGTCACGTCAGACCTCTTTGAAAGGTGCAAGTTCCCATGTAGAGCTTACCTGATCTTGAATTGATCATAAAGCTACTATCTCGACCCATACAACCAGGTGGGCCAACTGAAATAACAGCCATTCTGCCCTGCTAAAGGGCCAGGTCGGGTATGAGGCCTTGGTTCCCATTTGCTTTTCTGAACATCTTCTCATCAGGTCGGGCATGATCTGCTGAGCCGATCCTCATTCTGAAACGAGGCTCTGAATGCCGAGCAGCTTTAAGAGTCTGATGTTGGGGCGATCTGACCTGACCACCTCGGACCTGACCATATTGGACCTGACCACCGCGGGTCAATCTTCCAATCTACCCCTAAGTTCTTCCTCGGATTGCCTCTATGTGCCTCGGGCTCGGGTCATAATCTCTTCTAGGCATCACCTCAAATTCAGGCTCATCTGTTTGACCTTTCATCCTCACAAGGACCTTGGACCTATATCTGTCAAGTGTAAAATCTACTTTACCCTTCCTTGGGATTCTGATTTATTGGGGGTCAAAAAACCACCATCAACATCGGTTCCCTAGTTCTCGGTATCAATGAGTTAGCGAGTTAGTGTCGGGAACTATAAAAAAGATGTTGGTGCATGAAGCCGGAAACTAATCTGACGTCCCTAGTCTAATACTCTCATGGAAACCCCATATTGCTTCAACTTGATGTCTCGTGGTACCTTTCCGATACTTGAAATATTGCGAAGAAACAACCTCCCTCTCATGTTGACGCTCAACCTTGATCAAGTCCAGAATCTCAGGCCTGCCCCATCTCATAATGGGTACTACATTCTGTGAGCTTCAGTACTTCTTGTCAAAGATCCGCATCGGGTCCACAACCCTGATCTAGCTGTTGGACAATTATGACCCATAGCATCACTATTTGTACAGAACATTGTGTTGTTGTACAAATTAATTATGTGACAAAGGAAATTACTCTTTTATCATTTGTAATTGGATTACCAAGATACATAAATGATAAAAGTCCATATGATTAGTACCGGATTAATAAGATATGAGACAATATTAATCCACTAAGGTTTAATCATTAAACATCCCTAGTCGTAATATTATCGAGACTGGACATCAATAATGAGGAATATACTAGTATCGCACTTGTGCGTGTTATGGAAGCGTAACAACATAGTTCTCATATATTTAAGTATTAGATACTTATGCAACTGTGATAGGAGGTTGTGTTTACCGATAGTACGGAAACAGCTTCGCTCTAGATAGACCCCTCGGAATCCCATTGGTAGTATGACTATGTGTATGGGAATCCGAATCAGGGTAGGTGTATTTGGTCTTAACTTGAGACTTGCATCGCTAATACTTGCGACAATCAGTATACTTTGGTTTTGGTCGTCCGGGGCTTTAACAAGTTATGTGTACGCCTCTTCTGGGTATATTGAGAATCGTAGTGTATTGGGTGTGATGTCAAGATGAAAGTATCACTTCAGTCATATGGAGATGATGATCACGCAGAATACGAAACTAGTACTCTTAAGTACTGCAGTCATCAGGATAATATGACTAGGTCATGTTTATCCGATTATAGAGACTAGTTACCAGAGATCCGATATGTGCTTCGTACGGGGCATACACAATTCCAGCCCTAGGCCTAGCATGTGACATTCGATACTGGATCGCAATACGCAATACTACGTATACTACGCCTGACATAGATTATATATTCCTAAAAGAATATTTCTGGAGAATTGGGTAGGCACGATGCTTTGCTAGAAGCCAACTATGTCTTGTAAATCGGTAAGAATGTGGTATCGGGTACGCACGTGTTCGGATAATCCGACGACCGGATTTACTGCCAACATATCCAGGGATCTCATGGGTCGCTTCCCGAAGATTCACCGATGACGTATGACTCGAACATAATTAATCTGAGATTAATTGGAAGAGAGAGAAAATTAATCTAGGATTAATTACGGTGAAATTTATCTGGGATAAAATTCAATTAATAGAGAATTAACGATTAATTTGGAATTAATCGATAAAATAATATATTCGATATATTAAATGAAATTAGATTTCATTACAGAATTAAAATTGGATTTTAATTCGGGTGAACAAATTAATTTAGAATTAATTTGCGAGCGACTTTAATAGTAATTTTGCTAGGCATAATTATTTAATTAAATTTGATTTAATTAAGTCGCAACGGCAAATTCGTTAATTCGGAATTAACGAACCCGAGCCCGAGATGTGTTTACGGGCCCACTCGGATTTTGAATCAAGTGGGGCCCACATCAAGTCACATCAATTGTCTACTTTAGTGATGGAAGTCTTGTCAACTTTAGGTGATGGACATCTAGTCACTTTATGGTGATGGAGGTGGTTGAATGCATTAAATGCATTTTCCCTCCAAATTTTACCCTTTTTGGAAAATGATATACATCTTTTTGGAAAAGTTGTATTTGTGTAATTTTGTTTAAGAAAAAAAACACTCATTCTCTCCCTTTTGCCAAAAAACCGAAAATGCTCTCTCCCCTCTTCTTATTGGCTTGGCTGAGAACCACAAGGAAGAAATAAGAAGATTTTGTTGAAAATTTTTTCCATTGATAGCACATAAAGAGATCATACAAAGGTGTTAGGGACACTAATCCATGAGTTTGGAATTCAAGGACAAGCTTGGAAGCTCAACATACATCACATGAGAAGCTTGGAGCAACATCAATGGAGGCAAATTTTTGTTATCTCCTACATCCACTTAGTCGATCAAAGTGAGTAATTTTCCGCTACTTTACTTTGCGTATTCACATGATTTTATGCTTGATTGATCCTAGGTTGTTCTTAGAGAACCCAACACTAGCATCTCCGCATCTGATCCATAACTTGTCCATTTCTTCTACTAGGCCTTCTCTGACTGAATAGGTCGACTCAAACTAATTCTGGTCGGTCCATCCTCTTAGCTTAGCTTGAAGAAACCCATCTTGTGCCTCCTCGGGCAGATGCATGCTCTCGACATGCTGCAATCCCATAAGGAAATGATCTGTAAAGACCTATAAACAAAATAGACCACGAGGAAACATTCACCTCATCGGGCTATTAGGAAAATAACAAGGACCTCAGCGAGACGTACCCAAGCCCCAAGCCGACCTGACAAAGGGAGGCCTTGGGGGAAAGATCGTCCCCAAGCCATTTAAGTCGCTTGGTCGCAAGGGAATGAACCATTCTTTCACTAGTACACAGTAAAAGGACCTCGGCGGTATGCAACCCAGACCTGAGCCGAAAATGAGCATTTGGAAACAATGAAATATTCCCCCATTCTGCCACCAAACATGATGAGGCCTCGATGGGACGTAACTCGACCCCGAGTCAAAAACGAATGTTTGCATACCCAAGACTACAGAATGGGACAGCCAGAGCTACGAGGGTATTCTCCCTCCCTGAGATCGGCATACCCGATGATACATAATGTGATGGCCAGACGCCACATGGGTATTCTCTCTCCCCCTCTTCGGCATACCCGATGAAACACAATGCGATGACCAGAAGCCATGAGGGTATTCTCCCTCCCCGTGATTGGCATACCCTATGAAACACAATGGGATGGCCAGACGCCACATGTGTATTCTCCCTCCCTGTGATCAGCATACCCGATGAAACGCAATGGGATGGCTAGACGCCACGAGGGTATTTTTTGGACAATTATGACCCATAACATCACTATTTGTACAGAACATGGTGTTGTTGTAAAAATTAACTATGTGACAAAGGAAATTGCTCTTTTATCATTTGTAATTGGATTACCGGGATATATAAATGATAAAAGTCCATATGATTAGTTCCGGATTAATAAGATATGAGACAATATTAATCCACTAAGGTTTAATCATTAAATATCTATAGTCGTAGTATTATCTAAACTGGACATCGATAATACGGAATATACTAGTATTGCACTTGTGCGCGTTGTGGGAGCATAACGGCATAGTTCTGATATATTTAAGTATTGGATACTTATGCAAGTGTGATATGAGGTTGTGTTTACCGATGGTATGGAAACAGCTTCGCTCTGGATAGACCCCTCGGAATTCCATTGGTAGTATGACTATGTGTCTATGGAAGTCCGAATAAGGGTAGTTGTATTTGGTCTAAACTTGAGACTTGCATCGCTAATACTTGCGACAATCAATATACTTTGGTTTTAGTCGTCCGGGGCTTTAACAGGTTCTGTGTACGCCTCTTCTGGGTATATTGAGAATCGTAGTGTATTGGGTGTGATATCGAGATGGAAGTATCACTCCAGTCATAGTGGAGATGATGATCACGCAGGATATAAAACTGGTTCTCTTATGTACTGCAGTCATCGGGATAAAATGACTAGGTCATGTTTATCCGATTATAGAGACTAGTTACCAGAGATCCGATATGTGCTTCGTACGGGGCAGACACAATTCCAGCCTCAGGCCTTGCACGTGACATCCGATACTGGATCGAAATACGCAATAATATGTATACTACGCCTGATATAGATCACATATTCCTGTAAGGATATTTCTGGAGAATTGGGTAGGCATGTCGCTTTGCTAGAAGCCAACCTTGTCTTGTAAATCGGTAAAAACGTAATACTAGGTACTTGCGTGTTCGGATAGTCCGACGACCGAATTTACTGCCAACATATCTGGGGATCTCATGGGTCGCTTCCCAAAGATTCACCGATGATGTATGACTCGCACTTGATTAATCTGGGATTAATTAATGATGAGAGAGAAAATTAATCTGGGATTAATTACAGAGATATTTTATCTGGGATAAAATATTATATAAAAGAGAGAGAACGATTAATTTGGAATTAATCGATAAAATAATATATTCGATATATTATACGAAATTGGATTTCGACGCAGAATTAAAATTAGATTTTAATTCGGGCGAACGAGTTAATTTAGAATTAATTCGTTAGCGACATGAATAGTGATTTTGCTAAGCATAATCATTTAATTACGTCGCAACGGAAAATTCGTTAATTTGGAATTAGCGAACCCGAGCCCGAGAGTGTTTGCGAGCGCACTCACATTTCGAATTCAAGTGCTGCCCGCAAGTCACATCAAGCGTCAAATCACTTGTCACTTTGAGTGATGTGATGTGACAACTTGTCACTTGATTGAGTGATGTGAATAGTTGATGTAGTGGTTGTAGCCTTTAATTGCTTTGACTTTTTGAAAGCAAAAATGGTGTATATGATTTTTAGAAAATCAATTACCAATAACACAACAACCTAACACACATTTCTCTCTTCTCTCTTCTATCATTCACGCCCAAGGGGCTGCACTTATTCTTCTGTTTTCTGCTCACTGCCGAGACAAACAAGGAGAAGCAAATGATGATTTTGTTACAAAATCAAGAGTGCTAGCACACAATGGAGACATCTTAAGGTGATAGGGAAACCCACTTGTGAGCTTGGAATCACCATTTGAGAAGCTTGGAGCTTGAAGCATCAATGGAAGACCAAAGCCGAAAATATAGAGGCCAAAATTACTGCACTGCCATGAGCTTCCAAGGAGGGCATAAAACGTTCATGGATTGAGATGATATGAGACATTATCAATCCACGAAGGTTTAATCATTAAATATCCATAGTCAGAGTATTATCGAGATTGGACATCGATAATGCGGAAAAGACTAGTATTACACTTGTGCGCGTTATGAGGGCATAACAATATAGTTCTCATATATTTGGGTATAGGATACTCATGCAAGTGTAATAGGAGGTTGTGTTTTACCGATGGTACGGAAAACAGCTTCGCTCTGGATAGACCCCTCGAAATTACATTGGTAGTATGACTATGTGTATATGGAAGTCCGAATCAGGGTAGGTGTATTTGGTCTTAACCTGAGACTTGCACCGCTAATACTTGCGACAATCAATGTACTTTGGTTTTGGTCGTCCAGTGCTTTAACAGGTTCTGTGTACGCCTCTTCTGGGTATATTGAGAATCGTAGTGTATTGGGTGTGATGTCAAGATGGAAATATCACTCCAGTCATATGGAGATGATGATCACGCAGGATACGAAACTAGTACTCTTAAGTACTACAGTCATCATGATAATATGACTAGGTCATGTTTATCCGATTATAGAGACTAGTTACCAGAGATCCGATATATGCTTCGTACGGGGCAGACACAATTCCAGCCCCAGGCCTAGCATGTGATATTCGATACTGGATCGCAATACGCAATACTACGTATACTACGTCTGACATAGATTACATATTCCTTAAAATAATATTTTTGGAGAATTGGATAGGCACGGTGCTTTGCTAGAAGCCAACCATGTCTTGTAAATCGGTAAGAATGTGGTACTAGGTACGCACGTGTTCGGATAATCCGACGACCAGATTTACTGCCAACATATCCAGGGATCTCATGGGTCGCTTCCCGAAGATTCACCAATGATGTATGACTCGAACATAATTAATCTGAGATTAATTAGTAGAGAGAAAATTAATCTAGGATTAATTACGGAGAGATTTTATTTGGGATAAAATACTATTTGGAGAGAGAGATCGATTAATTTGGAATTAATCGATAAAATAATATTTTCAATATATTAAATGAAATTAGATTTCATAACGAAATTAAAATTAGATTTTAATTCGGGCGAACGAATTAATTTAGAATTAATTCGCAAGCGACGTGAATAGTAATTTTGCTAGACATAATTATTTTAATTAAATTTGATTTAATTACGTCGCAACGGAAAATTCGTTAATTTCGGAATTAACGAACCCGAGCCCGGAACGTGTTTGCGGGCCCACTCGGATTTTGAATTTAATTGGGGCCCACAAGTCACATCACTAGTCAACTTTATCTAACTTTTGGTAGATGTAAGTTGTTGGAGATTGCTTGTTTTTTACACAAGCTTGACTTGTGAATGACATATACCAAATATGATTTAGTAAATGATATAAATTGATTTTTGAAATCAAAACAAAATACTCTCTCACCATTTTCTTCTCCTTGGCCAAATGGCCTCCCAATTTTCTCTCATTCTTGGCTTGGCCGAGACATACACAAGAGAAAGGGAAAATTTTGTTGCAAAAATTTCCCATTGCTAGCACATAAAGAGTCATTCAAAGGTGTTAGGGAAACCAATCCATGAGTTTGGAATTCAAGGACAAGCTTGGAAGCTCAACATACATCAAATGGGAGCTTGGAGCACAACACAAAGGCTTGGAATTTTTGTTATCTCCTACATCCAAAACCGATCAAAGAGAGTATTTTCCGCATTCTTACTTTGTTGTATTCACATGATTTATTGCTTAATTGATCTTGGTTTGACCTAGAAGACCCAACAATATTCTCCCTTTCCGTGATCAACATACCCGATGAAACACAATGGGATGGCAAGACGCCATAAGGGTATTCTCCCTCCCCGTGATCGACATACTCGATGAAACAAAATGGGATGGCCGGAAACCACATGGGTATTCTCCCTCCCTGTGATCGGTATACCCGATGAAACAAAATATGATGGCCATACACCACATGGGTATTCTCCTTCCCCGTGATCGGCATACCTGATGAAACACAATGGGATAGCCAGACGCCACATAGGTATTCTCCATCCCCGTGATCGACATACAAGATGAAATACAATGGGACGGCCAGACGCCGCATGGTATTCTCCCTCCCTGTGATCGGGACACCCGATGATACACAATGGGATGGCCAAATGCCACGAGGGTATTCTCCATCCTCATGTTCGGCATACATGATAATACACAATGGGATGGCCAGACGCCACGTGGGTATTCTCCTTCCCCGTGTTCGGCATACCAGATGAAAGACAATGGGAGAGCCATAGCTACGGGGGCATTCTCCCTCCCAGTGTTCTACATACCCGATGAAACACAATGTGATACCTAAGTTTACAAACACAGAGGCCCGTGTGTTTGAGCTCCTCAAAAGTGCAAGTCATTGGGTAGTGACGCTCTACCCCGGGGGTTTGATAATGACATCGGGCAATGGTGTGCCACGATTTTCGCGCCTTTACCACATGCCTTTCACCCCTTCACGTATCCCTATCACGAGCATCTCCCAAAAATAGTAAACATGCATTTCCCATCCAAACAATAAACAAACATAACGGAACAAGTTTTTATTTAAAGGGGAAAGTCTTATTTGTATTCAGAGGATCTACTGCCATTCTTACAACTCTTTGAGGGTCATTATAAAAAAGGCTCTATTGAAAATATCCCCTCAGCACCTCAGCATTCCAGGGCTTCTTGATCCGGGCACTCTCGGCCATCTACTCGAGGTGATAGGTGCCCGACCTGGTGACATTGCTAATGGCGATGCCTCATTTTCACGACCTCATAATCAACATACTCGCTTAGGTAGCCGTTCCTCACTAGGTCCTCTACTTTCTTCTGCAGGTCCTTGCATCCATTCGTGGCATGTCCCCTTACATTATGGTGCAAACAATAAGCCATATTATTTTCCTTCTCAATCGGGAACCTCCTTAGGTCGGGCTCAGTCAATAAACCTTTATCCTGGATTTCCCGAATTATCTGGGACATGGATCTGTTCAGGGGGGTGTACGCAGCGTCCCTTGTAATCTTGAGCTCCTGCTGGGTAGGTCATACTCTCTTAATTTTATTAGTCATTTGCTCTATTTCTTCCATGACCAGGCTCTTACTACTGGCAATACTTCCTCCTTCGACTAGGCCCTGCCTGTGTTTGCTCTCCCGACACTCTCTTCATCATGGTCTTTATGAAGGCTTGAGTTCCCTCCTTTTCAATCAGTAAGTTCTTGATTACGACCAAAAATAACTTGCGGTTATCGCAATATAGCTGGGGTGTCGATTCCTCAGAAAGATGGTTACATGAACTAATATACTCAAACAAAAACATTAACAGTAACTTAAATAAAGAAAATGAATGAATTGATAATTAAAGTAAAAACTATAGAAAAGTTTGCAGGATTTTATCAGTAGAGAAATATGGCAAAGCATCGAGAATCCTTCTTGTATCAAACTCCTATATTTAGTTATTGATTCATGTTATTACTCAATTGAAGTTTTCACTTCCCAAACCAACAATCGGAAAATATTCAATTCTACTCCTATTAAATTTTAAGTTAATCAATGATTATTTTCTCTATGTTAACAGCACACAAAAGTCATCGTTACGAGTTATCTGACGTCGACAATATACCCTCAGACAATACTGCAGCAGAAGACCAACACATAAAATGACTTTTACCAGTCACAACTAAGTTCGCAAATCACACATAGAAGAAGCCTGACTGGATCTATATGGGAGTTTGACAAAACATAATTTCTGGATTCAAGAATCGAAAGATAATAGAAAATAACAACAATCAATTATATTAAACATTAAAAGGTTCTTAAGAAATCAAAAACATAAATATAGAAATTAAAATACAAGAGTTCATCCTTAACTTTGCCTAGGAGATTAGTTATCAATGGAAGAAAGAGATGCGGTCTGAATAGATTGGAGTGACGTCATGATTTCCTTGAAGTTCTTCGTTCTTCCTCTCTATGAATTGTATTTTTGGCTCTTTTTGTGTCTCTATCCTCTATTTTTTTCTGATTTTCTCCTCTTCTAGGGTTTAGGACGAAGTTGGATTTATATAGAAAAGTCCTGGAACCCTAAATTACATTAAAAAACGCACAAACAACATCCTGGAATCGCGGTTTCTCGTCGAGACGCGCGTCCCGACGCGCCAACGGCTTTGCAGTGACTACAATTGACTAGATCTCCTCGAGTACATGTAAATCCATATATTATGGGTCTCGTAACTCTTTCTAGATCAAAAGTTATAGCCTTTTTAAATTTAGTGCGCGGTTGATGCTCCCGCGTGCGTCCGATACTTCTGTTATGCTCTGAAACATGTTCAATTGCTCCATTCTCCTTGATCTATTGCTTCCTATTAACAAAGCACAAAATGACTTTAATTAAGATTAAAACATATAATAATAAAGCTGAGTTAGCTGTGTTCTAAGTACACTTTCGTGCATTTATCACAACCCCCAACCAGCTTATTGCTAGTCTCTAGCAATTCAAGCGTAAAATAAAGTAAAAAATAAATAAATAAAAACTATCTAAGCCACTTTTGTAGGGATGACGATTTCATTTAGCGTATGCAACAAGCCTTTAAACCCCTAGGTGTCCCTAGTGGATGAGTTATAGTCTCGTGAGGGCTTACAGCGACGACACCTACAAACGGCATTCAAAACACACAATCATGCAAAAATAAAAATTAAATAGTCCCAATAGTTTCACATAATTTTGTCCTCAAAGAATACATAGTAATGAAAGGAGAGAACCTTCAAAGTACTCAACGTAACTGAAATCCAAGACCTTGAATAAATCATCTAAGCCAGACTCACAATGTGTGTGTGTAAAGGTTTATTCACAGCTTGATTCCTAGGTAAGCCAACTCAACGATTTCGTTTAAAAATTGGGATCGTTGGGTCAAACCAACCTAGATATCTCAATTAAGCTCTGTAATTGCTTTTCTGTGCTCAATATGATATGATTTTTCTTTTTCTTTTCTTGTCTCTTTTTTTTTTTTGCTTTTCATTTTGAATTTTTTATTTTCTTTTCTCAACACACCTACCCTTTAAGGTAACATTTCTCCTCATGGTGGTCCTAATATTCACCCATGGGTATCTTCACGCTTATCGGTTATAGGTGGTTTATTTTCTTTCTTTAGAGACTTTTTCTTTTTTTTAATCATACCACACATCATAACACAAGCAAATCAGGATAGACATCTAAGCAAACAGTCATTCATCGACATGCAATTTCTTCAACTAGTCACCTTGATAACTACTCAGGCTTTCACTGCTAAGAACCTATAATTCAGTGCTTACGAGTCTAACATAGATAAACTACTCAAAACATCAGATAAAAGTGCATTAAAGGACTTATCGTTTCTAAGATTTCATCCTAAAACAAACAATATCATCATTGGACTTATGCTTAACTATCAAAGACTAAAAACAAAACAAAACAATTGTTTTTTTAATAGAATAAAATGTATTTATGACAGGTATTATCATGCGCATGCATACACCCCCACACTTAAAACTTGCATTGTCCTCAATGTAAGATAAATATAAAGAAAAAGGATTAAGGAACAATACTACCAGGCGCAGAGTTGATTAGGTTCCTGCTGGTGAGACTTTAGTTGTATGGCTGTGTAGGTTGTGCTAACTCTGCATAAAAACTCATGCAAATAGAAAAAATAAACATGTAGTTAGCACACAATAATATAAAACTAAATAAAATAAAATATATAAAATAAATAACAATAAAATACAGATGCAAGGGTTGCCTCCCCGCTAGCGCTAAGTTTAACGTCTTCAGCCAGACGTAACCACTCAGGTTGTCATGGTGGTTTCCACCTAGCGTACTGATGAAGGCATGAGACATGGTTTTTGACTAGTTGTGGCAATTTATCCATGGATCCTCCTAGGTCAGGAGATTGTTGAAATCTTGGGTTTCTCATAAGGAATTGGCTCAATCTCTTTTTTAACCTCACATTTATTATATTTAATTGAACATTAACTCTCATTTTCCTCATTTTTTCGGTTCTTTGGGACCGGTTTCAGTTCAGGAGGATTTGATTCAGGTTGTAGAGACGATGTTTCCGACAGGACTGTTTCTAGCATGAATGAGTAATGACGCTCATCCTCACCCTGTGATTATTTTTCAACATGAAAAATATTAAGTGCTTGAGGAAATGGTACTCTAATTGGGAAATGTGGCACTTGTTCTTCCTGAGATGTGTTAGCACTATTGTCCTTAGGGTCACCTATAATGTTGGGCATGTGCTGCATTCCTACCTCATTATCGCTCCTAGTGATTATGGAATTAATGCCTCTTATACAGGATACCTCATGATCAGCCTGTGCCATGTGTTGCCTTTGTGGATTTGGTTGAGTCTGAGATGATAATTCTCATTGTTCTTGCACACTCAAGACATTAGTCAATTTAGAGATTTGACTCATAATCTCTGTATGGTCTTCAGCTACTTGAGCTATCAATGACTCAATCCTTTGGTTGGTTTTGCTTTGGGTCTCCACAAATGATTTATGGGCCTCTATAGTTGCTTTCTAGGCTTCTATGAATGCTTGCATAGTATCCTCTAAAGAATTCCTAGGAACGGTAGGTGTGTGATACTGATGAGCATTATAACCTCTAGGTGGTGGTGTTTGACTCGGCTGATGAGACTCCTGCTTCCAACTAAGGTTGAGATGATTCCTCCAACTAGGGTTATAGGTGTCTGAGTATAAGGCTTTTGATACATCCATAATGTATGATTCATATGTCCCTCTCATCTCACCATATACCGGACACTCTTGGGGTTCTAGGTGGGTGACTGAATGTATGGTCTTGCTATCTTTGGCTTGTAAGGCTCATATCTGTCTAGTTAATAGCTCAACTTGTGCCTTAAGACTATCCTCTTCCCTAAAGTGGTGTAGGCTTTTGCTAGAAGAATTGGGTGTCCTATCAGTGTTATCCAAGGTATTTGGTCCAGTCCATGTATGAGATTTCTTCGCTAGGTCATCTAAGTACTAGAACGCCTCATCAGGGTCTTTTTGGATGAACTCACCATTGCACATTGTCTCAACGAATTGGCGCTCCATAGGGGTCAGTCCATCATAGAAATAACTTATTAAGCGCCAACTCTCATATCCATGTTGAGGGCAACTAGCTAACAACTCCTTATACCTCTCCCACGTTTGATAAAGAGTCTTACTGTCTCTCTGGGAGAATGTGGAGATTTATCTTTTCAAGGCATTAGTCTTATGGTGTGGGAAGTATTTGTCAAAAAATGCCTGAGTCATCTCGCCATATGATCCTATTGATCATGGTATTAAAGAATACAACCAGCCCTTAGCTCTATCCTTAAGGGCAAAAGGGAAGAACTTAAGTCTAATTGTGTTAGTGGTTCCAAACCAGTCATGGAAGGTTGCTATTACCTTTTCAAACTCCCTAATGCGCACATAAGGATTTTCGCTCTCTAAACCGTGAAAAGTTGGAAGATACTGTATCATTCCAGGCCTAAAGTCTATATGTGGTGCATTAGGGGGAAACATTATGCATGATGGTGTAGCTGTGCGAGTGGGGTGGATGTACTCTTCAAGAGTCCTCCTAGGTGGTCTCTCGTGTTCACTCATATTATGTGCGCTAGACGCGGATGGTGTGGAAAAAGGATTTTCAAATATGTGTTCAGAGTCTGAGTCTCATTCTTCAGCGCTAACAAATCTATCAAATCTATCTCTACGTCTAGGCATGCTATTAAACTCAAGTAATACAAGAAACAAAACAAAAAATAAAATAAAATAAGCAATAAAAATCTAAACTAAAAACTAAACTTGAAATAAAATAAATAAACACAAAAATAAAAGACTAGAAATAAAAATTAAAAAGAATTAACTAAAAATAAAAATCTAAACAAAAACTAAAAATTAAAATAACTAGATAAAAAGAATAATTAAAATAAAAAATTAAAATAAGTAAAATAAAAAAGATATGGAACGAAGTTACCGTTTTGTTGTTGACCAAGCAAACCTGCTCCTTTTACTTGTAAACCGTCTCCCTGGCAACAACGCCAAATTTTGATTACGCCCAAAAATAACTTGCGGTTATCACAGTATATGTGGGGTGTCGATTCCTCAGAGAGATGGTATATGAACTAATTTACTCAAACAAAAACATTAACAATAACTTAAATAAAGAAAATGAATGAATTGATAATTAAAGTAAAAACTATAGAAAAGTTTGCAGGATTTTATCAGTAGAGAAATATGGCAAAGCATCGAGAATCCCTATTGTATGAAACTCCCATATTCAGTTATTGATTCCTGTTATTACTCAATTGAAGGTTTCACTTCTCAAACCAACAATCGGAAAATATTCAATTCTACTCCTATTAAATTCTAAGTTAATCAATGATTATTTTCTCTATGTTAACAGCACACAAAAGTCATCGTTACGATTTATCTGACGTAGACAATATACCCTCAGACAATACTGCAACAAAAGACCAACACATAAAACGACTTTTACCAGTCACAACTAAGTTTACAAATCACACATAGAAGAAGCATGACTGGATCTATATGGGAGTTTGACAAAACATAATTTCTGGATTCAAGAATCGAAAGATAATAGAAAATAACAACCATCAATTATATTAAACGTTAAAAGGTTCTTAAGAAATCAACAACATAAAAATAGAAATTAAAATACAAGAGTTAATCCTTAACTTTTCCTAGGAGATTAGTTATCAATGGAAGAAAGAGATGCAGTCTGAATAGATTGGAGAGACATCATGATTTCCTTGAAGTTCTTCGTTTTACCTCTCTATGAATTATGTTTTTGGCTCTTTTTGTGTATTTATCCTCTATTTCTCTCTGATTTTCTCCTATTCTAGGGTTTAGGACGAAGTTAGATTTATATAGAAAAGTCTTGGAACCTTAATTACATTAAAAAATGCACCAACAGCATCCTGGAATCGCGGTTTCGCGTCGAGACGCGTGTTGCGACGCGCCAACGGCTTTTCAGTGACTACAATTGACTAGATCTCCTCGAGTACATGTAAATCCATATATTATGGGTCTCGTAACTCTTTTTAGATCAAAAGTTATAGCCTTTTTAAATCCAGTGCGCGGCTGATGCTCCCACGTGCGTATGATACGTCTGTTTGGCTCTGAAACATGTTCAATTGCTCCATTCTCCTTGATCCATTGCTTCCTATTAACAAAGCACAAAATTACTCTAATTAAGATTAAAAAATATAATAATAAAGCTGAGTTAGCTGTGTTCTAAGTACACTTTCGTGCACTTATCACAACCCCCAACCAGCTTATTGCTAGTCTCTAGCAATTCAAGCGTAAAATAAAGTAAAAACTAAATAAATAAAAACTATCTAAGCCACTTTCGTAGGGATGACGATTGCATTTAGCGTATGCAACAAGCCTTTAAACCCCTAGGTGTCCCTAGTGGATGAGTTATAGTCTCGTGAGGGCTTACAGCGACGACACCCACAAACGGCATTCAAAACACACAATCATGCAAAAACAAAAATTAAATAGTCCCAATAGTTTCACATAATTTTGTCCTCAAAGAATGCATAGTAATGAAACGAGAGAACCTTCAAAGTACTCAACGTAACTGAAATCCAAGACCTTGAATAAATCATCTAAGCCAGACTCACAGTGTGTGTGTGTAAAGGTTTATTCACAGCTTGATTCCTAGGTAAGCCAACTCAATGATTTCGTTTAAAAATTGGGATCGATGGGTCAAACCAACCTAGATATCTCAATTAAGCTATGTAATTGCTTTTCTGTGCTCAATATGGTATGATTTTTCTTTTTCTTTTCTTGTCTCTTTTTTTTTTGCTTTTCATTTTGAATTTTTTATTTTCTTCTTTTTTTTTCTTTTCTCAACACACCTACCCTTTAAGGTAGCATTTCTCCTCATGGTGGTCCTAATATTCGCCCATGGGTAGCTTCACGCTTATCGGTTATAGGTGGTTTATTTTCTTTCTTTAGAGACTTTTTCTTTTATTTTTAATCATACCACACATCATAACACAAGCAAATCAGGATAGACATCTAAGCAAACAGTCATTCATCGACATGCAATTTCTTCAACTAGTCACCTTGTTAACTACTCAGGCTTTCACTGCTAAGAACCTATAATTAAGTGCTTATGAGTCTAACATAGATAAACTACTCAAAGCATCAGATAAAAGTGTATTAAAAGACTTATCGTTTCTAAGATTTCATCCTAAAACAAACAATATCATCATTGGACTTATGCTTAACTATCAAAGACTAAAAACAAAACAAAATAATTGTTTTTTTTTTTAAATAGAATAAAATGTATTTATGACAGGTATTATCATGCGCATGCATACACCCCCACACTTAAAACTTGCATTGTCCTCAATGTAAGATAAATATAAAGAAAAAGGATTAAGGAACAACACTACCAGGCGCGGAGTTGATCAGGGTCCTGCTGGTGAGACTTTAGTTGTATGGCTGTGTAGGTTTTGCTAACTCCTGCATAAAAACTCATGCAAATAGAAAAAAATAAACATGTAGTTAGCACAAAATAATATAAAACTAAATAAAATAAAATATAAAATAAATAAAAATAAAATACATATGCAAGGGTTACCTCCCCGCTAGCGCTAAGTTTAACATCTTCAGCCAGACGTAACCACTCAGGTTTTCATGGTGGTTTCCACCTAGCGTACTGATAAAGGCATGAGACATGATTTTTGACTAGTTGTGGCAATTTATCCATGGATCCTCCGGGGTCCGGAGATTGTTGAAATCATGGGTTTCTCATAAGGAAAAATTGGCTCAATCTCTTTTTTAACCTCACATGTATCATATTTAATTGAGCATTAACTCTCATTTTCCTCATTTTTTGGTTCTTTGGGACCGGTTTCAGTTCAGGAGGATTTGATTCAGGTTGTAGAGACGATGTTTCTGACATGACTGTTTCTAGCATGTATGAGTAATGACACTCATCCTCACCCTGTGATTATTTTTCAACATGAAAAATATTAAGTGCTTGAGGAAATGGTACTCTAATTGGGAAATGTGGCACTTGTTCTTCCCGAGATGTGTTAGCACTATTGTCCTTAGGGTCACCTACAGTGTTGGTCATGTGTTGCACTCCTACCTCATTATCGCTCCTAGTGATTATGTAATTAATACCTCTTATACAGGATACCTCATGATCAGCCTGTGCCATGTGTTGCATTTGTGGATTTGGTTGAGTCTGAGATGGGAATTGTCCTTGTTCTTGCACACTCAGGACATTAGTCAATTTAGAGATTTGACTCATAATCTCTGTATGGTATTCAGCTACTTGAGCTATCAATGACTCAATCCTTTGGTTGGTTTTGCTTTGGGTCTCCACAAATGATTTCTGGGCCTCTACAGTTGCTTTCTAGGCTTTTAGGAATGCTTGCATAGTATCCTTTAAAGAATTCCTAGGAACGGTATGTGTGTGATACTGATGAGCATTATAACCTCTAGGTGGTGGTGTTTGACTCGGCTGATGAGACTCCTGCTTCCAACTAAGGTTGAGATTATTCCTCCCACTAGGGTTATAGGTGTCTGAGTAGGGTGTGCAAAGGCTTTTGATACGTCCCTAATGTATGACATTGTTCTTCATATGTCCCTCTCATCTCACCATATACCGGACACTCTTGGGGTTCTAGGTGGGTGATTGAATGTATGGTCTTGCTATCTCTAGCTTTTAAGGCTCTTATCTGTCTAGTTAATAGCTCAACTTGTGCCTTAAGACTATCCTCTTCCCTAAAGTGGTGTAGGCTTTTGCTAGAAGAATTGTGTGTCATATCAGTGTTATCCAAGGTATTTGGTCCAGTCCATGTATGAGATTTCTTCACTAGGTCATCTAAGTACTCTAACGCCTCATCAGGGAACTTTCAGATGAACTCACCATTGCACATTGTCTCAACGAATTGGTGCTCCCTAGGGGTCAGTCCATCATAGAAATAACTTATTAAGCGCCAACTCTCATATCCATGGTGAGGGCAACTAGCTAACAACTCCTTATACCTCTCCCACATTTGATAAAGAGTCTCACTGTCTCTCTGGGAGAAGGTGGAGATTTATCTTTTCAAGGCATTAGTCTTATGGTGTGGGAAGTATTTGTCAAAATATGCCTGGGTCATCTCGCCCCATGATCCTATTGATCGTGGTCTTAAAGAATACAACCAGCCCTTAGCTCTATCCTTTAGGGCAAAAGGGAAGAACTTAAGTCTAATTGTGTCAGTGGTTCCAAACCAGTCATGGAAGGTTGCTACTACCTCTTCAAACTCCCTAATGCGCACATAAGGATTTTCGCTCTCTAAACCGTGAAAAGTTGGAAGATACTGTATCATTCCAGGCCTAAAGTCTATATGTGGTGCATTAGGGGGAAACATTATGCATGATGGTGTAGCTGTGCGAGTGGGGTGGAGGTACTCTTCAAGAGTCCTCATACGTGGTCTCTCGTGTTCACTCATATTATGTGCGCTAGACGCGGATGGTGTGGAAAAAAGATTTTCAAATATGTGTTCAGAGTCTGAGTCTCTTCTTCAGTGCTAACAAATCTACCAAATCTATCTCTACGTCTAGGCATGCTATTAAACTCAAGTAATACGAGAAACAAAACAAAAAAATAAAAAATAAAATAAGCAATAAAAATCTAAACTAAAAACTAAACTTGAAATAAAATAAATAAACACAAAAATAAAAGACTAGAACAAAAATTAAAAAAGAAATAATTAAAAATAAAATCTAAACAAAATAAAAAAATTAAAACAACTAGATAAAAAGAATAATTAAAAATAAAAATAAAATAAGTAAAATAAATCAAATAATAAAATAAAAATAAAATAAAAAAGATATGGAACGAAGTTACCGCTTTGTTGTTGACCAAGCAAACCTGCTCCTTTTGCTTGTAAACCGTCTCCCTGGCAACGGCGCCAAATTTTGATTACGCCCAAAAATAACTTGCGGTTATCGCAGTATAGCTGGGGTGTCGATTCCTCAGAGAGATGGTTACATGAACTAATTTACTCAAACAAAAACGTTAACAGTAACTTAAATAAAGAAAATGAATGAATTGATAATTAAAGTAAAAACTATAGAAAAGTTTGGAGGATTTTATCAGTAGAGAAATATGGCAAAGCATCGAGAATCCCTATTGTATCAAACTCCTATATTCAGTTATTGATTCCTGTTATTACTCAATTGAAGGTTTCACTTTCCAAACCAACAATCGGAAAATATTCAATTCTACTCCTATTAAATTCTAAGTTAATAAATGATTATTTTCTCTATGTTAACAGTACACAAAAGTCATCGTTACGAGTTATCTGACGTCGACAATATACCTTCAGATAATACTGCAGCAGAAGACCAACACATAAAACGACTTTTACAAGTCACAACTAAGTTCGCAAATCACACATAGAAGAAGCATGACTGGATCTATATGGGAGTTTGACAAAACATAATTTCTGGATTCAAGAATCGAAAGATAATAGAAAATAACAACCATCAATTATATTAAACGTTAAAAGGTTCTTAAGAAATCAACAACATAAATATATAAATTAAAATACAAGAGTTCATCCTTAACTTTGCCCAGGAGATTAGTTCTCAATGGAAGAAAGAGATGCAGCCTGAATAGATTGGAGAGACGTCATGATTTCCTTGAAGTTCTTCGTTCTTCCTCTCTATAAATTGTGTTTTTGGCTCTTTTTGTGTCTTTATCCTCTGTTTCTCTCTGATTTTCTCCTCTTCTAGGGTTTAGGACGAAGTTGGATTTATATAGAAAAGTCCTGGAACCCTAAATTACATTAAAAAAAACGCACAAACAGCATCCTGGAATCGCAGTTTCGCGTCGCGACGCGCCATCGGCTTTGCAGTGACTACAATTGACTAGATCTCCTCGAGTACATGTAAAGCGATATATTATGGGTCTCGTAACCCTTTCTAGATCAAAAGTTATAGCCTTTTTAAATTCAGTGCCCGGCTGATGCTCCCGCGTGCGTCTGATACTTCTGTTAAGCTCTGAAACATGTTCAATTGCTCCATTCTCCTTGATCCATTCCTTCCTATTAACAAATCACAAATGACTCTAATTAAGATTAAAACATATGTTAATAAAGCCGAGTTAGCAGTGTTCTAAGTACACTTTCGTTCACTTATCAGTTCTCTTCCATTCTCTCCATCCACCTCGCCATCGTGGCTTCTATAGTGATGTGGTTTCCATCTCCTGCCATAATCTCAATGTGTTTGTTGCTTTTAGTACTTTTCCCATAGACGGTGCCAACTGTTGATGGCTGATTTTCATTCCAAGGGCAAATCGGTAAACTTACTCCTCGAACAATCATCCCTCAACTGTGAATTTGTTTGGTTTGGGGACCAATGACAAACTTAGCAAAAGATGAGAAAAAAACACAGACAAAACAGAGGATTTAATATGGTTCGACGAAATGGATCCAACCTATATCCACAGGCACAAGGGAAAAAAGAAGTTTTATAACGTGATCGGGTATGACCGACCTGCCTATCTCTCTAGCTCGCCTGACCGACCTCTTACGAGCTCACTCTTACACTTAAGCTTTTTGCTCTCTATTTTACAAGTTATATGTGAAATAGATTTAGCTAACCCTTTACAATGAATTCTGAATCCCTTTAAATACTAGGAAAAATTCTACTATTACACCAATCTCATAACGTTAGCCACATGAATCTACCATTAATACGATGGCTTTCTTCCCAACTGCTCTGCCGAAAATAGCTCTTCCACTTGACATCTCTTTAAACCAAGGTAATATACCCTCAGCTACAGATTACCTCCCAAAGCCAGCCTGTAAATGAACTCTCATATGATAACTTGTTCTAGAAGATAAGCCACTGACCTGCTCTTGTCACGTCAGACCTTTTTGGAAGGTGCAAGTTTCCATGTTGGGCTTACATGATCTTGAATTGATCATAAAGCTACTATCCCGACCTGCACACCCAGGTCGGGCAACTGAAATAACAACCATCATGCCCTGCTAAAGGGCCAGGTCGGGTATGAGGCCTTGGTTCTCATTCGCTTCTTTGAGCATGGCCAGGTCGGGCAACTGAAATAACAACCATCATGCCCTGCTAAAGGGCCAGGTCGGGTATGAGGCCTTGGTTCTCATTCGCTTCTTTGAGCATCTTCTCATTAGGTCGGACATGATATGCTAAGTCGATCCTCATTCCGACATGAGGCTCTGAATGCCGAGCTGCTCTAAGAGTCTGATACTGAGGCGATCTGACCTGACCACCTCGGACCTGACCACCTTGGACCTGACCACCGTGGGTCAATATTCCAATCTTCCCCCAAGTTCTGCCCCATATTGCCTCTTTGTGCCTCTGGCTCGGGTCATGATCTCTTCTAGGCATCACATCGGATTCAGGCTCTTCTGTTTGACCTCTCATCCTCAAAAGGACCTTGGGCCTATATCCATCAAATGTAAAACATACTTTACCCTTCCTTGGGATTCTGACTTCTTGGGGGCCAAAAAACCACCATCAACACAAACTATGAAGTAGTTTTAAATTACCCACCTGAGTGACATTCATGATTGTAACAAAAACACTTACTACTGCCTTAGATTTTATAATTAGATTTCAAATGAATAAGATGCTACAGATGAATCAATAAATATAAATACATAACAGTATTTTAAATAACAATTTTGATAAAGTAAAAAAAAAGATGGGCAAATTAAACAGAAGAAGAATAAGGCCAAATTCAGCAGAAGCAAAAGTAGAAGCGTGTAATTTGAAAGAAAGAATTTTTGGAAAAAAATATGAAGGTGAATGAAGCTAATTAGATCGGCTGACGGATCAGAACATGGAATGATGAGCTTCGTTTTATGTTTGATGTATTTTTTGAAGGGGATGGCTTACCCCGAGGAAAATCCACTTGTTAACAGCTATTTTTCTTTCCAATGACAATATGAGAAATTAACCATTCAAATAAATCTTTTCAATAGTAAATTTGTTTGGTTTTTGGGAACCAAAATAAACTTAACAAGCAGACATATAAATCATATAGTTTACGTGGTTTGGCAGAGAGTGACTCATACGTACCACGGGAGAAATGGGGTATTTTATTACTACTTGAGGTCAAGACCGATCCGAACTATAATGGGAAAATGAACTCATAAAGTGATAAATCACATCGGGACTTACACAAGCCTGGTATAATTCTCTCAATCAGTAAGGTGACTGACCAACTTTCTCTATATATCACTATTTTTTAAGCTCTTATATTTTTACAAGTTGTGAAATTCAAAAAATGCTAACCCTTGAATCTGAGACTTCACCCTTTTATATAGACTTCCAAATTCACTATTCCACCACCTTTGACGTCATCCCATATCACTTTGTCATCATTGATGTTACAACTCTCTTCAATTACTATTAAATTGGCCAATCAGATCAACCCGTTTCATTGTTACTGCACTGGCCTATGACAACCTCTAACGGCTATTCTCTGCCAACTTCTTGTCACTACACCGGCTTATGGTAGCTGGCAGAGGCTACTTCCAATGAGAACCGTTGCTTTCCCACAATCATCATTATCCTTCTAAAAGCTTATCTTCTCACCTAGGGCATACATCACATGACTCCAATATAGGTCGGCCTAGGACCTCATCTTCATTCTTCGGGTCGACATATCGAGATAGATGATACTATCAAAGCTCCATTTACCTATCTCAACTAGGTCGGGTTGACATATAAGGAATTCATCGAATCAGTTTCAACAAATTCGAAGAGAACCCCAAATCCATCAATTCTTCATGAGATCAGGTCGGCATCAATGATTGTCATACCTTCATGCCTTCAACAGATTCTATCCTTGGAATAACCTCTCTGGATCATGCGGTCGGGTCAAACTCTTTCTGTTTCTATTTTCCATTGGGCTTTTGTCATCCATTTTTGGCTAAGTACAATACTCATTCCACATTTCCTTGTTATTTGAACCTTCCTTAAAGTGAAAAACCACCATCATCATTGTCCTCAAGTTCTCGGTATCAACGAGTTGGTGAGTTGATTTCGGGAAATTTATAAAAGATGTAGTGTAAACCGATCCAGTGTCATCGAGTTGCTGGTCTTTGGAGAATACTATATCACTTCAACTCTTCCCAAGCCCATCCTCATTGGGACATGCTATTCTAAATACTGCCAAAGATGCCCTTTTTGTGATGATTGTCTTTCTTTAATCGCCATTTGAAAAAGGGCACTCCTAGGGTTTTTGAAACATCCCTAGGAATATGTGATGGTATAATGGTCTTTCTTAAATTCCCATCACATCCATCAAATCTCTTTTTGTTTCGTCTCCCCAATGTGCCAAGTGTCACCCTTCTGACTTGCGCACCAAAACTCGGGTGGCTAAGATGAACCGAGCTTGTGCCTCTCATATGATCCCTTAATTTGAATTCAATGGCTACGATCGGTGCTACAAATTTCATTAATTTCTTCTCTCATTCCAAATAAATGACCAAGATCTACCCGATCAGCCTATTTAAAGGCCACTCGTGTTCATTTTCCAACTTTTACAAGTTTCATCTTCTCCAAACGCTCTCAACAGCCTCAAGCATCTTCTGTAATTTCAAGCTCTTTCAACCGACCGACATTACTCAATCTCCATCTCCAATACACAAGTATGTACTCCTTAACGCTCTTTTAATTTCCTTTGCACTGAGTATGCTTTATATTTACAATTGATGTACGAAAACCATGATGAACGTGATGAATTTGTAACATGTTTTCTAGTTTTGTGGGTTTATTGTGGTTATGGACTTATATTTCTAGGTTTCTGGGTGTTTTTGTTTGTGTGGTGGGTTTATGTCTTTCATATGTGTTTCTGGACTATGTGGTGGGTTTAGATGGCATGAACATATCAGGTTGGTTTTCTGTGTTTGGCTATGATCTTACTTGAAAATTCACTGTTTCGCCTTTTGTTTTGTCTTTTATAGCTTTCTAGGGTTAGTCACATGGTAGGGATGACATAGAAAACCCTAGGTAAACATTAAGCCCAAACTAACAATATGAATAGGCCCATACAAATTGTAAAGAATGATTAGGTTAACTTTATTGGAGTTGGTGCTTGGAGCGCCAATCCGAACACTGCATTGTACATTTTATTATTCATTAATAAAATAAGTACATTTTCATTTCATACCTTATTAATGGTATTGTCATTATGCATATTAGATTGATGTATAGATATGCTAAGAATGACATCGACCATAGAATAGTTTTGTAGTAATAATGGAAACTAGGTAATCCGATATTGGGATAAGTATTACTATAGTAAAATATTCTTAAAGTATAAATATATTCATAGTCGTTTGTTTTGGAATAAGGTCAAATTCCTATAACCTAGAAGACTAGCACATGTCGCATATTGTAAATGAAGTTCCAATGGTTTAAAACCGATGTACCATGAGCTTTGGAAGCTCGTATAGACGTGTGGGTATTGGTTGGACAGAATACTGAATGACTCACAAGTGATTCATAATAGTTGGAAGTATACACCACCGTCAATAGGAATCTCCTCAAGTCGAGTAGCATATGTAATCCTTTGACTATAGGATATCATGATTTTGTGTGAGATCCTCCACACTTTAATGCCATATATATGTCAGAAACCTTTCATGGTCTAGCCTCTAGATATTCGTTGGGTGTGGACCGATGCACTCGGTAAACAAGTGCGAAGAAAGATAGAATCTGTTGGCCCATATGTGTATCATAAGGGGTTTAGGTATCCATGTTAGTAAAGTCACAATTCTTAAAGCTTTGGCCAAAGTAGATCTCCTAGGGTGGATCGCATTAGTTATAAAGAATCGTATATATGTCGACATGAGATGTGTGCCTCAGAAACTTGACGGTATATTCTATGTCTCCTAAGCACAACTCGGATAGCCTAAGATGAAATGATTGTTGAACATATGTGATAATCTCGATTTGTAAATTTCGAAAGGTCTTTCGTGTTCTTCGCGAATTCGGAGGTGGCCAAATTGCATACATATTAGCTAGGATTATGAAGTGTACTCGTTGAGCACTTGGGTAGCCGATTAATTTTGATAAAAGATAATATTCGATATTATAATTATCAACCAAGATAATCAAGTGTTATTGGATAACATTGATTATTTACTTTTACCTATTTGGATTAATTGGATTAATTCAAAATTACACAAAAAACTTAATTGTAAATTCATAAATATCCCTTTCATTTGAGGATATTTTGATAATTCCAAATTTGTATTAATAGGTGGAAATCTATATATCCTGATTTAATTGGATTAAATCAAAGTGGTAGACATTGAACTAATCCATTAAATAAAAATTATCTTGATTTAATTTACTTAAATCAAAGTGGTAGACAATGGGATTAGTCACACCTAATTATGAATATTTGGATGAATTGAATTACACATATCTAATGTTTCATAAGACATTTATTGATTAAAAATTGCCTAAGTTTTGCTATAAATAGTAAACTTTAGGAAGGTTTTAATTAAGCTTAAGCAAGGTAAAAATTTGTGAAAGTTATACACAAGTATTTTCTTAGAGAAAATTAGCCTAAGTTAGAGAAGTGTTTAGAGAAGCTTGTGAGGTCTCTATAATATTTCATTTTGGAGAACTCAAGATTGGATCTTGGAGTGAAGCTTGCTAGCATTGGAATCAGGGTTGGATCTTGAAGAAAAGCTTGCAATACTTTTGAAGTTCTCCCACCATTTCAACAAAGAGAATGAGATTAGATCTTTCCTTCAAGCTGCTAGGTAAGTTTGAACTTCTCTTAAGTTATGAAATATTTATTGGATTCATGATCACATAACTTAATATTGAAATAAGGCTAATAAATTATGTTAGGATACTTTAGAAGTATAAACACAACATACTTGTAATTAGGTCAAATATGTTCATGTTGTACATGAAACAATTAATAAGTGTCTGGAACTCAAGATTAAAATCTTAGAGCTAATGCTACCATTCTAGATTCACTTGACCACCTTTAGGTGAACTAGAATTGTTAATGAGACATTTCTAATTGGGATTCTAAAATAGTTTGTGATTAGATTCAAACATATGCATATAAGTATTTAGAATACATGTATACTAGTCGTAAAACATGTGTTGATAGTGGTTATGAAGTGAAAATTGGATTTTAAGTGTATTTGAAGTATTGGGAGAAAATTGGAAGTGTTTAGTAATGTTTTGAACTTGAAAAATACACACAGCCCTGAGCTAAGTCGCGACGCAGAGCTTCAAACGTGCGTGAGTCGCGATGCCCACACCTACGCGTCGCAACGCGATGACGTACATGAAAACATGCTCTCGGCATTTGGCGGTGTTGCGACGCCAAAACTTGCGCGTCGCGACGCCCATAGCTGATTCATACTAAAACTTATTTTTCTCTGTTTCGTAGTTTTCGGACTCCGTTTTGGTCTCCATTTTTTCCTATGGACTCGAAATTGAATGTAGTTTTACATAAAAATATTTTAAAATACACTCATACTTAATATCCATGGGTTAGACTCATTTTCACTGTGCGGGGCACCGATCTGACCTTAGGGGTTCCACAACTACCCTAACAGAATGGTATCAGAGCAAGGCTTAACCACACAACATATGTTGCATGTTAGATATATATTTGAATCTATTCCTCTGTATTTTAATTTAATTATGCATAAATAATATTGGATATGTTGCATGTTTTAAATTAAAATTTTGACCTAATTAAGTTAATGACTTGATTGTCATAAATCTCTCATGATTAGGTGATTACTTTATTTTAAGTAAATGTATTAGTAATGTTGGAGCATTATTAGAAGGTCCGTCTTTTCAATACGGAGATGAATGAGTTCTTACTACTTATATCCAATATCGGCATTAGTGTGAGGGTATAAGTGCTTGGAACTTAGGTCGCTCCGGTAGAACATTAGATGTAGCGTGATGGGTTAACGCAGTCATCCAATATCGTCATTAGTGTGAGGGTGTACATATGAAGCTCATTAGTGCACATTGATAAGTAAACACCTAGATTACGTCTTAATCCAAAATCGTCATTAGTGAGAGGATAAGAAACGGTTCAGGACCAAACTAGGAGTCACATGATGTGATTGACCTGTAAGGTCTACCTAATGAGTTTATAAAGGCCAAGATCGTCATTAGTGTGAGGCTGAAGTAGATGTCATGGGATCCACTTCCCGCTATGAAATTTTGATAGTCAAATTTCTATTTTTTCGTTAAGGGAGATTACGAAATTACGTAAAGTAGTGGGATGGCACTAATAGATTTAAAATTTCATAATCAATTAGTGTTATTATTTTTGAAATAAAAACTATTATGCTACTATTTAAAATATTGTCTTGTAGATGGCTGCCGCTAATCCATTGATGAGACTTTTGGATACCAATAAGCTAAAAGGAGCCGAGAACTATTTCGAATGGGAAATGAACATACGCCTTGTCTTGGAGTTTGAAAAGTTGACTTATGTCACTGTCAATCCACTGCCTTTTGAAATCGATCCTGACTCCACTCCAGAAGAGCGAGAAACTTTTAATAGATGGAAGGATGATAACCTGAAGGTGAAATCCTACATCTTAGGATCGATGGTTCCAGATTTGCTGAGACAGTACATTGAAGTACCAGATGCTTGGAGCATCATACGAACACTCAAAGAGTTGTTCGAGGCAAATCAAGAGATGGAACTTTATCCAAGGTCTATGGAATTATTCCATGCTGAACTCAAGGTTGAAGGAGCTGTCAGCGTTCATGTTTTGAACTTGATCGACCAGATTCGATACTTGAAAAGACAGGGCAATGTAATTGATGAACGGTTGGGCCATAATTTGATTATGTTTTCTTTGCCTGGTTCTTATGCTGGGTTTGTATTAAACTTCCATATGCACTCGATGCAAGCTAGCTACGAAGAACTTCATAACATGCTACGCACGGCGGAGCAAGATTTGAGAAAAGGCAACCCCACTTTGTACCTCCATGGTGGAGCTGGCTCTTCAAAGACTTATGGAAAGTCAAAGAAAATAAAGATGGGGAAGAAGAAGATTGCAAAGAAGAACTCCAAGAAGCGCAAAGGCACAAACCGTAAGTAACTCGTGACCAATGCCTGCATTGTAAGAAGTCTGGACACTGGAAGAAAGACTGTCCAGAGCTGATAGGAAAAGCAGGACCCTCAGGTACGCTTTGTATTTTTTCAATTATTGACATCTCATTAGCCTTAAATGCAAATAGTGGATGAGTGTTAGACACTGACAGTCCTACTCATATTTGCAACTCCCTGCAAAATTAAGGGTAAAGAGAAGGCTGAATAAATGGGAGATCCAGCTTAGAGTTGGCAATGTCGAGACATTGGATGTTAAAGCCATATGAACAGTTGTTTTAAATCTCCCCAATAGATGTAAATTAGATTTAAGAGACTATTATTATGTACCCTCACTTATCAGACAAATAATATCACTGTCAATATTAGATAAAGAGGGTCATAAAATAAACATTAAGGATGAAACTTTATGTTTATATGATAAAGATAATTTATTGAAATGTGATTGTTCTTTATCAAACGGTCAATATGTTTTGAAATCATATAAAGATATTTTTAATTTGGAGGAAAATACAAATAGGAAATCTGAATTAAATAATACTGAATTATGGTATATGAGATTGGGCCACATAGGTGTTAGACGTCTATCCAAATTGGTAAATGATGGTTTGATTGAAAATCTTACCTTAGATCTTTATCCGATTTGTGAGTCATGCATCCAAGGAAAGATTACAAAGGCCCCATTTCTAGGTGTTGGACATCGTGCTGGAGATTTATTAGAACTAATACACAGCGATATGTGTGGTCCATTAAATCATGTCGCTCATGATGGTTCAATTGACTTCGTAACTTTCACGGATGACAAGTCTAGATTTGGATATGTCTATTTGATGAAACATAAGTTGGAAACATTTGAAAAGTTCAAAATATTCCGAAACGAAGTAAAAAAATAAACCAGTAAATTCATCAAATGCCTTCGGTCAAATCGAGGTGATGAATACATGAGTGAAGAATTCAGAAATTATTTAAGGGATAATGGAATTCTTACCCAATATAGCCCCCCAGGAACACCTCAAAACAATGGTGTGTCTGAGCGTAGAAATCGTACTTTATTGGATATGGTGCGATCAATGATGAGCTATACAGATCTTCCTTATTACCTTTGGGGTTACGCTTTACTTACTATTGCCCATATACTTAATAGGTTTCCATCGAAAGCTGTTTCTATAACCCCTATCAGATATGGTTCGGTAGAAATCCAAGTCTTATGTATTTAAAGATTTGGGATTGTCCTGCATACGTTATAGTTGCGCAACAGGATAAACTAACACCCATGGGGTATAAATGTAGGTTCGTTGGATATCCTGATAATTCCATGGGATATCAATTCTACGATTCCGAGCAACGAAATGTATTTGTTGTTCGCTTTGCTAATTTTCTTGAGAATGAATTTTTGAGAGAAAGTGGGAATTGTAGAGAGATTGAACTTGATGAGTATAATCCCAACATTAAGGAACCTGAGATGGAACCAGAGATCCAACTAGGTAAATGATCTTCAACACAGATTCTACGTAAGTCGAATAGAATATCAAAGCCTCATGAAAGGTTGTTCTTAACATCTGATGTGAGCTTTGATGTTCTCCTCTTGGAGGAAACAGATCCGACTACGTATAAATATGAAATATTAGATATCAATTCAGGAAAATGGTAGAAAGCCATGAAATATGAGATAGATTCTATGCATGACAATCAAGTCTGGGACTTAGTTGAACTTTCTGAAGAAGTTAAACCTATAGGTTGTAAATGGGTTTACAAAAGGATTCGGGGACCTGATGGAAAGGTGGAAACCTTTAGGGCCTGACTGGTAGCGAAAAGTTATACTCAACGTCTTGGGATTGACTATGAGGAAACCTTTTCACCAGTAGCCATGCTAAAATCTATTAGGATTCTCTTAGCCGTTGCTACATATCACGACTATTAGAAATGGCGGATGGATGTGAAAACCGCTTTCCTGATGGAAAGCATAATGTATGTTATGCTATGTATTAGACCTGACATCAGTTTCGGCGTCAGTGTGACTAGCCGATATCAATCTGATTCAGGTAATGATTATTGGACAACCGTGAAACATATCCTAAAATATCTTAGGGGTACTAGGGATAAGTTTCTAATATATGGAGAAGATGAGCTACAGGTTAAAGGTTATAAAGACTCCGACTTCCAGGGAGATCCAAATGATAGAAAATCTACATCAGGTTATATATTTACCCTTATCGATGGTGCAGTTAGTTGGCGTTGTTCAAATCAAGGCTCTACAGCTGATTCCACCACCGAGACAGAATTTATAGCGGCTTCAGAAGATGCTAAAGAAGCTGTATGAATTAAAAATTTTATCACGGAACTTGACGTTGTACCTAGTATTGAGGATTTGATCCCAATGTACTGTGATAATCACGGAGCCATCGCGCATGCTAAGGATTCAAGGGCGCATTCCAATTCTAAGCACGTGGAAAGAAAATATCATGTAATTAGAGAGATTATTGAATGCAAAGACATAAAGGTCTTCAAGGTTCAAGGACTAGACAACATAGCACACCCGCTTACAAAGGCCTTACCTCCTAAGTTATTCGATAAACATATGGATGAGATGAGGCTGCGGTACAATCCAGATTAGCACTAAGCATGTGGGAGTTTGTTGGAGTTGGTGCTTGGAGCGCCAATCCGAACACTGTATTGTACATTTTATTATTTATTAATAAAATAACTACATTTTCATTTCATATCTTATTAATGTATCGTCATTATGCGTATTAGATTGATGTATAGATATCCTAAGAATGACATCGACCTTAGAATAGTTTTGTAGTAATACTGGACACTAGGTGGTCCGACATTGAGATAAGTATTACTATAGTAAACTACTTTTAAAGTATTAATATATTCCTAGTCATTGGTTTTGGAATACGGTCAAATTCCTATAACCTAGTAGACTAGCACATGTCGTATATTGGAATTGGAGTTTCAATGGTTTAAACCCGATGTACCATGGGCTTTGGAAGCTCATATAGACGTGTAGGTATTGGTTGGACCGAATACTGAAAGACTCACTGGTGATTCCTAATAGTTGGAAGTACACACCACCGTCAATAGGAATCTCCTCAAGTCGAGTAGCATCTGTA